>JASGAT010369616.1:0-13753 GCA_030220025.1 Chelon auratus | reverse complement strand
AAGAAGCTACTCGGATGAGTGGTGAAACATCTTCTCAAAAAATCTCTACAAGTCCAGTTGCCTTTTTTAACCTTTGTTGGATAAACATGTATATAGTTTATGGATGTTGGTGTGCCTCACCAGGTGCTGCTTTTGTAATGAGCCCATACAGCAAAGGATCCATCCTCTTTACGGTAAGCAAGCTCGTTCGTGTAGCCTGGACAAAACAAAAAGAAAGAAAGAAAAAAAAAAACAGCTAAAAACACAGGCAGCTTTGGTACTGATTGCCTCTCAACACTAGAACCATTCTGAGAAATTCTTTAAATTGAGCTCTATGCTTAAATGCCCTGTTGTCCTTCAAATATTTCAGGTTGAATGCTATTTCTAGTATCTGTGCTTAGGAATACGTGTGTGAGCCTACCAGTTTTTATGTGCTGGAGGGCTTCGTCACGTTTCTTAAAACCCACGGTTTCCCATTGGTTGGTTTTGTCCAAATATATGGTTGCAATGACGGGCAGGGTCGTGTGGATCATGTTCTGCTCTCCACAGCCTGAGGGCTGGTAAATCAGAGTGCCCATTGATTGCCCACTAATAGCATTCTCCACCAGTGCAGCTACTTGTTCTCTCCCTGCAAACACATATAAACCAAAGTGTTAGACATTAACCGGAAAAAACAGCTAACAAAAGATCCCCTACAATCTGAGAGATGAGAACAATAACAATGTACACCAATGTAGAGTTAATCGTACAGGCACTGTCTCAAATATAACAACATTTCTCACCTGTCACAGAGATCTGAGTGCTGGTTGGTGTGTTTGGAATCACATCACTCTTGGGAATGGCACTGTTCAGAATTTCTTCTTGTGTACCATCTTAAGGGAGAATTTGGGTTCAAGTTGGGAGATCAGTTTGTAAGTGATAAAAACACGGCATCGTTCAGTGACCACAGTGGAACTACTGAATGGATAAACTCACCAGTGCCTTTATGGCTGGGATCTAGAATTACAGTGTGAGGAGATTTAATCAGGACGCCTAAAGGCTGGAAAAGCAACATTAGGACAAACATTAGAAAGTACTTTCAGGTCATTTTTATATCCTGGTGAAATACACTATCTATTACGTATTAGACATTGCATCTCTCAATCAGAGGTCATTCTTAAAAGGTCAATTTAGTCAGGATGCCCAAATGATGACCTTTCCTGCATAATATGCTGCGCTTTCTTTGCATGCTTCTCAAACAGCTTCAACCTGCTGAGTCATGAACTCTACAGAGTTCTGAAGGTGTCCTCTGATATCTGGTGTGAGTTTGACTGGTCAAGGAGTCACCCACAAGATCTGACACAATCAGACGGGCTATGAAAATTGTCTTTCACTTATCAGTTACCATAACGCAGATCATGATTTACAGTTTTAAGTTAATCTTTTTAATCTCTAGATAAACATATTTGTGTCATAAAAGGCAAATATCATTCTTACCACCACCCTCAACATCTTCATGATTCCATCACTGAGTGATGAGTCTTTAACAGCTGCTTTGACCTCAATTCTGTGTTCTCCTTCCTTCATGGGAATGATGATGAAGGGTACAGACCGAGTGGTAAGTGGCCCAACTTTGACCTCCTGCCGAAACCTTTTACGTTTAGAGGCTGCACTGCACACATGTGGGTCCTCAAGTAGATCCACACGCACCTTAACAATAAGATAGAAACACAGAAAGAGACTGAGATATGCCTTGGCACAGGTATTACACTTTGGGTTTTCCTCACATTTCTTTTTATCCAGTGTTTACTGTTGTTTTTGACTTACAGTGATAATATCAGGGCTGTAGTTGTGGAGGATTGCCTTAACTTCTAGCTGTTCTCCTTGGACGGCAGAATAAGGCAGCCTGAGATCAATAAAGAACTCCTTGCGGACAATTACTTCTAATGGCTCACCAACACAGATACCTGAAAGATGAAAGGAAGAAAAAGCATATGATGAATCAAAAGGGAAAAGGAGTCAGGAATTAGAGACGCTCAACTAAAACACAAGTCAGATTATAGTCACTGAATCCTCACCGTGAGTTCTTGACAGACTGATGCCTGTGAACTGCCAGGTGGTGATCGAGTCTTGCAAAGGAACATTTCTCACAAAGAATGTGGAATCACTGAATCACAGAAAGAAGGGAGGGGTAACAGGTAGATTTTTAGATGTTAATGGTTTAATAATGTGTACTGTTTTTTTTTTCATGTGGACAGGTTTCAGTTGACTCACCAGCCAGGGATTTGTCGAGGACAATCGGGCAGTTTGATATCCATCCACAGCCAGCTTTCAGGGAAGTTAGTGCGAGTAACAATTTCATTGCTGTCGATGTAACTGCTGTCATCTTCCTGACCTGAAATATCATTGAAATGTTGCATTATGATTGTTTCATAGCAACTAGCATAATAACCACCTCCCATTTCTTGTCCCCGCCTCTTACTACGAGCCAGTTGGAGGCTGTCCTCCTTCTGCAAATCTAGCTGGCTTGCCATCTGCTTGCAGCAGTCCAGGAAGGCATCGATGCAGGCTTGACCATCCACAATGTATTCAGAACGCACCTCACAGCTGTATGAAACAGGGGTGGGCCTCATGCCGTCCAAACAACACTCACTTTGTAGTTTGTCGTCTTTATATTTGCTCACTGGAAAGAAAAGGATTGTGGAAGAAAGAGCAAGATGTCAAAATGTGAAGCAGTAGTAGAAGGATGAACTGGAGAACTTGAATGAGTCTGACAGTCTGCAAATTCACAGCCTAAAAATATTAAACTTGTTGGAAAACTGACTGAATCTGTTTGATGGTGTGATTTTTACCTAAAGTGGTTGTGACCTCCATTAAAGTAGTGGCTCGCTTCCGCCTGCTGGGGGCTGGACATTTCAACTCTGGAAAACCAAGAAGAAATCTGAGACCAGAGACTTGGCTTATGCATGAAGGAACATTCATATCCATATGTTGTACTCATTCAGATACAACTGTCTATTTAGGAGAAAAGTTAATTGTGTTCCAAATTTCTATTACTCAGCACTGCAAGATAGAATGTCACTGAAGCTATGTCTGTGCCTCAGCTTCAAGGACGCACAGCACAAAATCTTTTCTCTGTAAATATTTTGGGTGACAAGCTGTCTGGACATGCGTAGAGCTACAGATGGGTATACTGCGATTAATGCATCGATCATGCATCGATCATGTTGGTTGGCTACTTAAGATGGGATGTTTACATGTTCAGAAAAACATCTGAACTTTATAACAGTCCTGAAAAGTGCAGAAATATGCAAGTTTGTAGCTGATAAGTCGAAATGCCCCAGTTAAGCGGTTGCGTGGTATTTTCTTGCCCTGCCTCATCTTGACCAGAGCTCATAGGGATGGAGTTAAGAAAAAAGAAGAAGAAGAAAAGGCTAAAAAAGAGTAGGCTTTAAAAATAGAGTGAAGTAATGTCACCTTGTCTGTAGGGAGTCCCAGAACCAGCGCTGGGCTCAAACACCAGCCCGGCATCAAAGAACACACCCATACTGTCCTTCCCTCCACCTGCTGTGCAGCCTGTGTCGTACTTCTCTACAATGTCCCACACCTGCAGAGTGGAAACCCAAACAGACCAGGCTTAGGATTACAGTATGTGTAGCAGCTACAGGTTAACATACTTGCATGTGTAATGTATTAACCTGTGATTTGAAGTCATGAAAAGTGAACAGACTATGTGCCATTTACAATATTGTAATTTTTTTAAATAAGCAATTGAAAATATTTTAAGCAAGTTGCCTTTTTCTGGGTGAGGCGGTGCTTGCTGTTTAGGACGTAGACGCCTTTGTCAACTGCCACCAGTCCCACTGTGGCCCCTGGATCTCCTGTCACTTTCAGACCAAACATCTTGCGAGGCTCATAGGATGGAACTTGTCTTGTTGGTTCCAGTCTCAGCTAAATGGGAAGAAAAGGGCAATAAATAAGAAACAAACATTTGTATTTGATAAAAACATACGTTTGTCCTAGATACAAGTACCAATGCGCCTTGTTTGAGATTCACTGTGCTAGTGAATCAGTGTTGTGTCTCTTACCTGTCCCATGCAAGTGTCCTTTACATCCACCCACAAGGAGTCTGAGACCACTTCATTAGGACTTAGATGGAAGTAGGCTATGATGCGAAAAGATGGCAGCATTTCTTTGGTCACAACAATTGTAAGGGAAATCAGTACTTGGCCTTCTGTCCTGTAGCGTCCGTACTTCACCAGTTGACCTCTGCTCAAGATCTGTAAGGGCAGATTAAAACATTAATCTCATCATGTATGTCTACTGTTCTACCACAAGTCGTAAGTTATATTGTGCACCTCTCACCAGGTATGTGATGTCAGTATGTCCAGCTAATTGCTTGTTGAGGTTGAGGTTGACTTTCATGTTTGTTCCTAATTGCAACTCAGCTGCATCCACACCTGCAAAAGTGATATGTTGTAGTGAGTGCTAGATAAAATCACTGGATAAAATCACAGCATTTATTTTACAGCAGAATTTCATTTAAGGATATTTCATACCTATGTGGATGAAACTGGTGCTTTTGTGAGGGAGAGCGTCCATGGAGGCAGTTGCTTGTCTTTCACGTGGAATATCAGCATTAGTCCTTGCCTGTAATTAAAGGGACGCACACACACAAGCATACGCAAAATGACAAAAGACAGTTAAATGTGTCTTATTATGTGCACCAACATTCTCGACCATCCTTGACCCAACCCATTATGTTGTATTCTGTTGCATTTTACATTTAAATACCAGTGTTTAGGATTTAACACACAAGGCAAATCTGGACAGAAACAGGATCAACAGGACAAACTTAAAGCTTTGGCTCCACTCTCACAACTTGAGTTCACGGTTGCTTTTAAAATGAACTCAATTCAGGCACAGACAGTTTCATTTGAATGATTTGAATGATTTGAATGATTCGGTGCATTTGGAGCAAGCAGCAACAGGGGACTGATTGGGGACTGTATGTAGTACATACTGTTGTTTTGAGATTTGGCAGCAATAAGAATGGTCTAAATAATTTTCTTTTAGCCTGACACTAGATGGCTTATCCTAAAGTGACCCAAACTGAAAAAAAACCCCAAACATTATAAGCCATAGAGATCAAAGGAGTGGTCGGGGGAGATTTCAGCAACTGCGATTATGGCAACAAGACATGCTGCGCAAGAGGTCCTTTATCTGATCCTTGGAGGAGGAAATGTCAGAGCAATGGGACAACATAGAGGAAAAGTCTCCCTAATGAAGAAACCAAACAAATACACTTGCCCTGCTTCACTTACCACTGTCATGCTTTTTCTTGTCATCACACTGAAGAGCCATGGACGCGGCACACAACAAGGTCGAGTGTGCAGCACATTGGCAGTGCAATAGTGTAAGGTTTGTCAGCCCTAGTGGTCAATAGGGGGCCCCCTACTAACCTGGGGGCTCCAATCAGTTGCCTGCCTTGCCTGCTGACAAGCTCCAACTCTGGGCTTGAATATCTCATTATTTATTTAGTATTCCATACTCGTGGAGAAAGACGGGAAGTTATACGGGGACAGGGAGACAGGGCAAAGGAACCTGCGTCACTTCTGTGAGGACTAGTCAGGACACTCAACCAGGTGAGCTATTGGAGTATGACAACATTGGTCCTAAAATAGCCAAACGATTTAGGACTCTCTAGGGCGCCAGCAGATGTCTTATCACAAACATTCCTGACAAAACTTAACATCAAAATGTGGATTAGTGTGGCTACCACTTGCATAACATGTAACAAACATTCAACAAACTTACAGTGATAGTCAGTTTGGGGCTGTCTGCCACTGTATTGATGGTAAGCCTTGCCATGCCATTGTCTGCAGTGTTGCCCTGCACTTCACCTGGATTAACCACTACTGGAACATTTATAGCTGGAGTGTCATCTGGATTGAAAACTTCAACCTACCATAAAAGAAAAACAAATCAAACCAGACATCAAACTTTTGTATTAAAACACAAAATCCATGGCTATAAGATTAGTTTGTCTGCAAATGGCACTTGTGTACAAAACAGTGATTATGATTAAAGTGTAAATGTAGCTGTTCTGTTGCTGCCAAATTGTGTGAATTAGTACCCTACCGCAACATCAAAGGACATTCCTGGTTTGAAATATTTGGGAGTTTTTGTGAAGACGATGCGGTAAGGAGACGTGACGATCTGGATAGCTCTCAACTCTGCTTCCACCATTTCACTGCCTGTGACAAGATGCAACAACACAAACACGAACACATGCACATACAAACTGATGAAGAATGGCTGATTGGTGATTTTTTTGTTCTCATCCTCCGTCATCTTAGATCATAAAACAATGAAAATCTAGTTTAAATGCTCTGAGCTGTTGAATCATTGTGATTTTTAAATGATCAACTGTATTGAACAGGTCTGTCATTCTTACCGCTCTCTGTGAGCACACTGACAGATACAAATATGGAGCCCCCTACAAGGTCGAGGATGTTTTGGAAGGTCTGTATGATGTGCTCCTTCTTCAATATGGCCTCTCCTTTACCCTTCACAATCTAACGTGACACGATAAAGAAACACATCTTGGAATACAGAGAACCTGAAGCTCATAAATCTTGACAAAATTAAGACAGAATTTGTGCTCACCGGCACTCTCTGAAGAGAACTGGGCATGCTCTTCTTCTGAGTATCTTTGATAATCCCAAATACCACATAGGCGGTCCCATCCACCTCTTCACCAAACAGATAGCTAAAACCACAAGAGCAACACATGTTCAAGTCCTGCAGTAATGTCAAAGGGCTATTAAAAACAGATGGTGAAAATGTAAAAAACAATAAACACCTTACAATCTAAAGCAGCATTTATGCTCTCTTACAATTAATTGACCAATGCAAACCGGTGCCTAATCCACAAGATAAAACTAAAAGCTTCACATACGTAGCTTGGATGGTGACAGTGAGCTCTTCGCTGTCCACGTAGAAGAATGGGACCACTGTTGTCAGTTTTACCTCAAAACTGGGAAGCACTGTAAAATGAAAGTGTGGTTTTGTGATTGTGTATGTCCAGTCAAAAAGAGTAAATGAATGTTGAACAAGAAATAGCAGTGCAGACTATGAGGAACTTACCATACTCTTTGACCTCAAAATCTGCAGAATAGCTCTGCTGTGGGTTGCTGGTGAACTTTGCCACTATCTTCCACAGTCCAGGACTAGACAGCAACACACATAAAAAAAACAAAACAAAAAAAACACTGTCTAAATAATCAAGCAAAAAAAGTAACAACTCAGGAAGAAAGTGAATGCACCTGTTATCCACAATAAAATATAACTTCACAACTGAAGAAAAATCAGTCACAAACTACTCACCTAACAATTTCAGGTAGTTTGTAATCTCCAGTGTGGAGTCCTGATTTCAGAAAAACTGGATCTACTGGTAAAATGATGCCATCAGGAGTCTGAAATCGAGTAACATTAACAAAATTTAACAGTGTGCCTGTCAAGTGTCAAAAAGGCTTTTATCCACAGCTTTTTCGTCGCACTTGTTTTTGTTATTTTCTAATGTCTCATGTTGTAAACTGAACAGAGAACTTGCGTCAAGTGTGGAACTCAACCACAAGAGGGATGCATTTATTTATACTGGGAGTCAGAGGATAGGTGTTATAGGAATAGTTAAGTTTTTCTAAACTGGAATTGTATTAGGTAATCCACAATCAGTTTATTTATTACCTGCAGGAGACAGTGGTCAGCTACCAGCACAGAAACTAATCAATTAACTTTGTGGGCTGGGCCAGCAGCAAAACCTATTTTAACCACCTAAAACACAGTCTTCACTAAAAACTAAATATGAACACCAAAGTCATAGAGCAGTAGACCTACAACTTACAGAGAGCAATATAACAGCTTCACTTCCCTGTCCACAACCAGGGGAAGTTTTGACAAGTATTATAGCATAAAATGACTTTTTTAGGTGGCCAAAGTATGTTTTGCAGTTGACCACGTCCACAGCAATTCATAGTTTGATTTCTGTTCAGGTACTCCTGCCTGCTTCCCTAAACTGTTGGCATTCAGATAACTATCTACTAACAGTAATTCACTGAAAAAAAAAAAAAAAGTGAAATTTTGAAGAAGCTGAAACATTACTTTGACTAGACACACCACCAAAACCAAGCCACAGACCACATGAGTTTTTTGTTGTTTTGTTCATTTGTCCTCGTTGTCACATCTGATTGTATATTATTACTTCCATTGTGAAGTCAAAGTAATCAAAAATAAAACTCCATACCACAACTTCAATGCTAATAGAAGCATCAGCCCTTTCTACAGGCTCCATCCCAGGCGTCAGAGCAAACATCCTGTAATGAACTGACACAGAGATAAGAAATCTTTAATGTTCCACTCCTGACAAAAGGAGGATTCTGCAGTAATAAGCATTACGTACATTCTTAACAAAAAATAAGAAACAAAATTCAACTGATTCATAGGATTAATACAAAATATCATACATTTCTCAAATGAATGGGGCATTCCACCAGTTTCACATGAACACAGTGCACAAAAAGTCCTGATATCCTGCCCTGTGCTCAGTCAGTTTTGGCATTTTTTTAACACCTTAAAGGAGACATCCAACTTTTTGAGCTTTTTCTACATTCAGTAGGGTGTGTGGCATGTCTGCCAGCTCAGAAAAGCGAGTGAAAAGAGAGTGAAAATGTGAAAATGCGAGCCGTTTCAAATTTGACTCATTTGCAACATAACTATGTCACTCTGCCCTGTCAGTCAGTGGTTCCTACATAGTGTCAGGTAGCCTCCTCTTTCCTTGTACACAGGTAGACGACTCTAGCGAAGCGAAGCCACACTCCGTTTCAGCAAGCATCGGATACACATCAAAAATGAAGCAGTCCTGGCATGTCAGCTGCCTTGTAAAACTTGCGGGTGTGTTCCAAAAACTTTAAAATGATTCTCAATAGCAAGAGTGGGTGTTGTGTTTGTCTGCAGTGATGCAGGGCTGGACTCACCTTTGGTGTTTGGTGTGTAGAGGGTCTTGTCAGTCTGTATGAAGATGTACCCAGACTGGAAAGACACCAAGATGATTTTTTCCAGCTCACGGTCAGGGAACTTAGCTTGCAGGTAAACATACTGCTTAACTCTGGGATCTTTACTGAAGTCTCCGGGAGGGATCTGAAACCACAATGAGGCGACACGAACAGCATGTGAGAAGCAATATAGGAGAATACCAATTAGCACTTCCGAATTCTTTAGAATAGATTTTTTTTTTTTATTTATTTTTTTTTTTACCGTGACTTGTGCGAACTCTTGGAAGTGTTTACCACTGGTAAGGATCACTTGTGTGAAAGCCAGCCTTGTAGTTTTGGTTGGATAGTTCATCACGTTGATTTCGACTGGAATATCTGCACCAGTGCAGTCCTGACACTCCACAAAGATGTTTTCTGCTGTTCCAACCCTCAACAAGTTGGGAGCAGACATGATCTTCCTACAGAGAAGAAGAGAAAGCAACCTCAGCCTGATACTGATTTATGGAGACATGTGCATTCATTTGAACCTCATAGATAAAATATTGTCCATATTTATTTACATGATTTACAACTTAATTTGTCTTTATTTAGGTTTTATGAGTGTATCTCTGTAGAAAAGTGATTCCCATGTTTTAAAATTAAAATGATTTATAATGTGAGTATGGCCCTGAAGAAAGTGAAATAGCCAGTCTTCCAGTTTAATTTTGGGATCTCCTGATTCCAGACTGAGAATCACTGCTTTTATGCCTGTTTGTTAAAGTTTCGTATTACCCACATGAGGGTTGTGAAATTCTACCTGGACTTTAAACACAATAAGTGATTGATTGATTGTCTTGATTATGATCCAGCAGTGGATCAATGAAACTAGCTCTGGACTCTGATTTGTCTGGCATGACGCCCCACAATACAAACTTTGAACAAAAAAAATTTGAAAACCCCTATTCCCTTGACTTATGTGACACAGGACAGCAGCTCGTCATTATGTAAGACGTGAAATGAAACAATAAAATTAGTATAACAATAGCCACATACTGAAAAACAAATCGTTAGCCTCATAGCATAATTGCCTAAGTCATATTTTAACATTTTCAGAAAACAAGAAAAAAGACAATTTTTAGCAAGCACATTGGTATTTTTTATTGATACTTAACAGCGGCCAAAAAATGACCTAGGCAATTATCCTATGAGGCTAACGAAATGTGTTATACTCTGCTTTTATTAATAATTTGTGTCTGATGTGTCTGAATTCTGCTAGTTCTTAAAAGTTGATACTCCCTTCTGTATTTAAAAATGTACACTCATCAAAACACATTTTCTTTTTTAGGAAAAATTAATTTGCACTTAGTGGGAATGTGAAATGTTACAGGTCTACTTACAGTGGAGCTCCATCCGCCAGAGAATTCAGGGAAGCAAAGGCCAGAGAGGCCAACAGCAGCAGCAGAGTCCCCCTCATCCTCCTACCTGATCCTGGGCTGCTGTCAATGTCCCGAAGGGCCTGCAGCAACTGCTTTTTATACACCTCCCTTCTCCTGTGCTTCACCCCCCTCCACCTGTTTCTCTACACGCACGTAAACACAAACGCAATTATCAATTTCCCAGCAGCAGTTGAGAAATTTTCTCCACTATCTCCTCTCTGAGGAACAAAGTAAACATTAGAGAATCGATAAGGGTTTACATGATTGACCAACACTTTACAAAAACAGTTATTGTGGATTTAAATGTGTTAAAAACACTACTTTGTATTCCGTCTTTTCTTCTTCAGATTGCCATATTATGAGTCGCCATTTTAAGCTTGATTATACTTATGCATAATCGAACATAATAGATGTGCACCAGTGCTCAGACAGTGATTGTCGTGAAATTTTTTTAGATTAAGTTTCATCAGTATGGGTTTTTCTACTGTGACATCTGAGTCAGATGAAGTTTTGAGACGTCGGTATTTTTATTTTCTTCTTGAAATGTGAGCATAACTGCGAAGTGACCTAGCTAAACACATGTTAGTATGTGGTCTATTAATGTTCTAAAAACAAATACAAAACAGACATGTGAAATATGCTTTCTACCACAATACACTGCACAGGCCATCTGTGGCACAAATTGGCTGAGTACCCATTAATGCACCAATGAATGCATTCATAGTGTTCAGTTCCTATCCTCCAAACCACCAATATGTCTTTTAGTTCCCAACCAAATGAAGCTGTTCGGGAATGTTTTATCCTTAATTAACACTACCAAACTCTTTCTGATTAAGTTATCTTTCAAACGTATTACCGTGAGAATCAAAAAAACGTGTGTAAAATGTCAGTTGAATTAATGAATAACAGGGCGCTTTATATGTACATTGACGGTAAACTTATTCCCGTCTCCTGCTCTGTGACCAATGAGCTGACAGCGGGAATCCCACTCATCTCATTGGTCGAGTTACTGTCATTTGCGAAAAAGATACCAGAAGACATCAAAGCAACAACTTGTCCATACACTTTCTGTTTGCTCTTTTCTTATTGCACTATTACAAGAGGAATGTTCTACTTTCTGTTTTATATTAATTTATACAGTTTTAAGTTAAGCAGGACAGGTTTCTGTTTAAGAAAGATATTTGTTTTATTCTGTTAATTTTGTTATTTTGTATTAAAAATAAATTGTTGAATAATAATTTGTTTTCTATGTGTTCATATCACTGCATCTAATTCAATTCAGGTTCGAGTCAAATAGTTAATAAATCATTTCAGACACACAAATAAGGGCTAAAAACATGCCGGGAAGGGTGAAGGCAATTGCGTCTGACGGGCCTGCCAATGAGGTGTCCCTTATTTATTTTTCAGGGAGTTGGCAACCCTAATCTTTAGTAACAGGCTACTTGCCATAGTCTTTTAAAGTTGCTGTTGCTGTATAATTAATCTTTGCTTAAAAACACCTACTCTTGAGACCGTTGTCCATCTGTTGCTACTGAGTTACGTGGCCATTTAAGCATAGAACAGTTAGCTTGAGGTTTTCCACTCAAGTTTTAGAGTTCATCCTAGTAAAGAAACAGCATGGCTTGAACCAGGGGTGTCAAACTCATTTTAGTTCATGGGCCATATACAACCCAATTTGATCTCAAAGGGGCCGGACCAGTAACATAATAGCATGTCGCAACTCTTACTAAAACACTGCAATCTCTAGTGGACAAATAAGGAATAGCAGATAATTTTATTGAAAAATCGCAGTTAACACCTTTTATGTCATTTTCACTATTTCCAAATTCATCACGCCAGCCAGATCGAAACCTCCGGTGGGCCCATTTTGGCCTGCATGTTGTATGTTTGACATCCCTGGCTTAAAGTCGACTCTTCAATGTTAATGTTTACACTGAATATGTCCAGTAAGTTCATCTTATTTTCTCACTAAAGTAGACTGCACTCAAGACTGTGCAAAGATATCCCTTAGAGCAGGGGCAGACTGGGGGAGGCAAGTGGCCCGGGAGTCATTGACAGACCGGCCCACTTCATGCGCGGCGCAGTGAGCCAGCCAGCCAGCCAGCCAGCCGGCAACACAAGTTTCATGTACCTTGATGAAAAAAACTGCATTTGATGTTGTTTTGGACCATAATCATATAGTAATTATTAACCTGAACCCTAAAGTAGCCTACAGTAAAATAATTACAGCAGTAGCCTACAGTGATTTTACAACATGTAGTGACTTTAATGCAAACAGGTCATTGATACAATCAAATTTGGCCGACCAATTTGCCAGGCTGTTAGAACTGAATGACACTAAATGTCTATACCAGGGGTGGGCAATTATTTTTCCCAAAGGGCCACATGAGAAACCATAAATATCTTGGAGGGCCTTGCCAATAGGCTGAACTCTTTCCTGTGCCCGCAACATTGTTATGTTTTATTTTGTGCTGGTGTTTTTAGTAAAGGGATGATCAAGAAAGCAATTAGTCATACTTAAAGCTTGAAATGCTTTATTAACAATGAACACATTCTCTTATAAAGTGCAGTGAATTCAATCTTAAATGAAATCTGTACCAATGAACTTTTAAAATATAAACAAGTTTATTTATTAACTGTAAATCTATTAGTATGATTTGTTTTTTTTTAATGACCATATATAATATTTATATTGGCTAATACTACTGTATATTAAATAAATTATCATTCCTAAACCACACATGCCAAACTCAAGGCTCATAACTGTATCAGGCAAGATAATATTTTATATCAGAACTGACCTGCAGGTGTTTTCCGTGCGTCAGGCAGGTACGTCAATTAGCTCCTCCTCCCAACTTTATTGACAAACTTGTCTCACTGTTGCCTTGGCAACCGCTCAGCGTATCGGTAAGGCAGCGCAGCGCTCTGAAGTTGATACGGTTGACCAATAAAAGCTCAAGACACAAGTATAAGAGCACTAAATACTAAAATATGTTAACAGAGACTCTGACACAAAGGCGTAGTAAGTCTGTACCAGTTAGCAGCGTTACTACGTCTTTGTAACCAGTTAGCAGACCAGTTCGCAGACAACAGGCTAAATCTGTTAGCCTACTGTTCCACGGTAGCACACACGGCTAAAAAACAAAAAACTTACTATAAATGACAACACCACTGCAGCTAAACATCAGTATGATAGCATGGGACTTCCCATATACATGAAATGCCTTCAGGCTTGCTCTGGGGGTTTCAGGCCGGGTTTTTGTAAAGCGTCTTGAGACGATTTGTATTGTTATTGACGCTATATAAATAAAATTGAATTGAATCGAA
>JASGAT010369599.1:0-10362 GCA_030220025.1 Chelon auratus | reverse complement strand
TGTGCTTGTGTGAGCGAATGGGTGGATGTGTCTATGACTGTAAAGCGCTTTGAGTACTAATAGGTAGAAAAGCGCTATATAAAAGCGAGGCCATTTACCATTTACCATTTATCTGCTGTTATGATACGCTAGTGCCATCCCCGTTGAGTCCGGAGTTACCCGTTATCGATTCGCGGACGTGCAGCGGTTTGTTGTTCTTTGGCCAGCTGTTCCTCTTTCTGCCTCCGCATCCTCCTTTCAACAAGCTCCTCATCCGTATACTCTGGTTCAGAACAGTAAGGACGTCCATCATAAACAACGCTGTCGTCCACAACCTCAGAATTGGAAAATTATTTAGCCATGTTGCAAAAAACTAGCAGTAGCAAATTACAGATAAACAAGTGTGTGGCGCTCAGAGGTGACATCATCCAGGTCAGAGGTTAGTAGGTCAATCTACAGACCCTGGATGATGATAACAGGTAACTCCGGACTCAACAAGGAATAGCGTATCATAACAAAATATTGGTGAAATGAAGGAGTTTTGCGGCAGGTAATGCGTTAATTTGCGGCTGTTTCGGTGCCCCAGTCACTCCCACTATGTGGATATACGCAGATCTAAATATCGTCCAAACTGACTACAAATGACACCAAAGTCATGTGGGTGAGTAAACGATCTTATTTTATGCCAGAAATAAGGTCCAGGTTTTAAAAAACGGGAATTCCTTTTTAAAGGTAGTGTAACCAGTTCTAATGCATTGTCTTCATTTATTCTGTAACTGCTTGACCTCTGGAGGGTTAATACAATACATCCTTTGTCAAATTAAGTGGACATCTCATGGTATGCTTCCTTTCCTCTATGCGTCTGCACAACCCTCTCTGTGTGTTAGATTTACAGGAGCATCCGTGGCACCAGTTTGCTAACCTTCTACCTAGCCACATTACTTGCCGTGTCATTACTGGCTGCCTCTTTAGTGCTGTTAGTGGCCAAGTAATGAGGCAACATGGACACTTGAGTTTCTGGTTGGAAAAAGTGGGTTTTATTCACCCAACAAATAAAAAAAAAAAAAAACGTAATAAGCGTGCCTATAATAGAGGTCAACCAAATATAATTATAGACAAACTAACAGCAACAAAGCAACGTGTGAAATTAACAAATTGACCTAACACAGTGGCACACTGGGGAAATAGGTCAATTATATCGTCAAGTTATTGACGATATAATTTCATAATGCTATTCTGTACACTCCATTTAACATTATGAGGTTAAAAACAAGTAAAAGCTTGAATTAAAGACATTGTGTACTGTTAAATGATTTTAGTATTAAGTGCGGTTGACTCCACATGAAAGTAATGAGGTGAAAGTGTGGGCTGCGGCGGTTTTACCAAGTGACAGCTTCGTCCGTGACAGTGTTGTTGCCTTGTCAACGCATGTCAGCGCATGTCCATGAATCCTCTGACGGAGCTGTGAAAGTAGGGGTTGTGTTGAATTATTTGGCTGTTGAGTTTTTTTTTTTTGTTTGTTTTTTTTTTTCAGGAAATGCTTTTCACAACCTTTAAGGTATCCATCTGGAAGCTGGCTCTTGACATAATACCTGGCCTCTAGTCGAATCCACCTGCAGAGTTTAGGGATTCGCAGCATTTGGTTAAGGATTGGGGAACTGTCACTTCCTGATTTGACGTGTCCAAGGGGAACTACTGTTTTTTAGAACCAGGACCTTATTTCTGGCATAAAATACGATTGTTTAACCCATATAACTTTTATGTCATTTGTAGTCAGCTGGGAGATATGCGTATATCCATATAGTGGGAGTGAATGGGGCACCGAAACACAGCCTCTAAATAACGCATTATCTGCCAAAAATAAGGTCCAGCTTGTAAAAAACAGTAGTAGGTCCCCTTTAACCACAGGAGCCATTTGCTTTAGTCTACCCATAAGTTCCCTGAAGAACCATTTTGAAGCTAAGTGCAGTGTCTCTGGCCACTGCCATCTTGGAACTCCATCCAACCCACCTGTCACTCAAAGTGGCTACACCCATGGGGAATTTCGCTATAGATGCTATAGACTTTTGCTGCAAATATATTTTACTATGTGTCTACATTTGGGCATTTTTACTTGTTTTTAAAGCTCAAGTTTCCATTTGAGGATGGAATACAAACTGAATACAAGCCTTTTCCCTGGCTTTGTTTGGTCTCCATCCACCCCGGCAACCTCCCTCTGAGACTGATGGAGTTTATAAATGTGGGGCTTGCTACGTATGCTACGGAAAGTAAATGTTATCCTATGTCTAACAGAAATAAGGACTTGCATATTTTTTTTACTTAATCAGGCGCTCACAAATCATAAAATCTTGACATCACACAATGGTACACAGGCCACGATAGGCTCGGGAAATGTAATTATGTGAATGAAATCACAAAACACAGGCTGAGGTGTAATTCATTAATAATAAACATAATGCTGCCCTTGTTTAAATAGGGCCATTACAAAAGCATGGTCTGCATCTGGGTTTCGGCACTAACTGGATTTCATTGTTGCACTCTCCATATAGCTGTTGATTAAAAATGCCTGGGGCAGATAGGTGTGATTACCCAGCTGCTACCTGACACTGGGATACAATAAGCATAATGGTGGCATCTCTGAGTTACTTTCGTGTCACAGATTGAACTCTGCCTGAAATGTGCGTTTAAATGAGGCCAGAAGGAGACATCTGGCGTCCTCCGACGGCTCGAAATACAAAGTGTAAGTGCTTTCGGATTTCCAAGATTTTTACAGTTGCAAGCTAAAAATAGAATGATCTTCCATTCACGCTGTAGTTATATTTAGTCATCAGTAAAGGCCCTATCGACAATTTTTATCTTCTCCGTGCAATCATGGGGCTAATGCTCCCTTGTCTCTCTTCAGTCTGCGCACAGTAGATGGAAAAGCTGCCAAAGTGCATTTCAACTGATGTGTCAAACTGCATTCAGAAGGAACTCTAGCCTCTGTTTGAAACCCTGGCTGACACCTGCTTCACTCACCTGTTTTTAAAATGATTTTTATGGATGTTTTCCAGACGTACTTTTAGAAAAATACGATTAACCATCAATAAAAAGGACTATCAGTGCTTCTGTACTTTCAGCAGCTCGGTGGACTGTAGATTCACCTTTAATTGTTAAGGCCGAAATGGAGAAGAAACGTGCTGTTAGTAGTGGATATTTCACATTTTCTATATTAAAAGTTTGATTTTCCTTGTTTAACCATCAGGAATTTGTTTCTGTATTTAACATAGTGGCTTTCATATTACAATTAATGTGAGGTAGAAACCATAACCAAACCACTAACCAAATGTAGTGCAGAGAATTTAATAAAGCTTCCACGAGGGGAAAAATAAAATAAAAGTTTGAAAATGTGAGCTGCCTCGTATTGTTTTCCCCCTTTGAGGTGTTGCTCGCTTTAAGAACGGGATTTTTAAAACAACAACAATATGTCTCCCCAGGGAGCATCATGACACTGAATCCTCCAATTGTGTCTAGGGAAGTGCCCTTCAAGAGATTACTTTGACGGTATTTCTTCATCATTAGAGAAACGACAGAAAAGCTGTGTGCGGGAGGGGAGATGGAACAAAGTGGAAGCTGTTCCGGGCTAACCCGAGCTGCCACCTTTACCTTGTAAACACCTTCTCCAGCTGAGGCTCGGTGAATCACACGTCTGTTTGTCTCCAGTTTAGAAGAAGTGCTGCTGCTTAGAAATCAACACCAAGCAAGTTTTTTTTTTTTTTAAACTTTTCACATTTAGAATTTCAAATTGTTACTTTTCAGCAGTTTTCTGATAAAATCCACCTTTTTTTGTTCTTTTTTTTTTGTATTTTTTAGCTATGAAAATTTTCTGGCTGGAACAGAATCAACCTTTTGATATTTACAGTCTTCAGCCCGCTTGGTATGATTCCATTGATCTCCATTGATTCATTCCACATGGGGCGTCTCTCGGAATGTGTTGCTTTGATCAGTGGGTCCGATGGGTAAACACAAATGTCTGCTAGCTTTCTCCTACTTCAACCACTCCATACTAATCTCCTTGTATGGTCTGGGGCTGATAATACAAGCTGCTAAGTTACTGATCGTGCGGATATAGAGAGTAACTCCACAGATTTTTTTCATCTGTGGAGTCATGTCCTCTTAAGGTGGTACATGGAGAAGATGATTCTCTTACAGATTTCACAGGAAGATAGCTTACCATGGAGAGGTGTTCAGTATGGAGGAAGAAAATCACAGTCCATTCATTCATTCATTCATTCATCTTCTGTAACTGCTTATTCCTGTTCAGGGCTGCGGGGTCTGCTGGTGCCTATCCCAGCTATCATTGGGCGAGAGGCGGGGTACACCCTGGACAGGTCGGCAGTCTATCGCAGGGCAAAATTCACAGTCCGATGCCACTAAATGCAGCAGTGACTACGTTTATATATTAAATCTAAGAGAAACAATTCGGATTCCAATTTAACTGTTGTCAATTAAATGATCTGAAAATACATTATTTCCCGAAAACGGCAATCAGATTAGAACCTCTTTTGACTTTACTGACAATACTGAATTCATTCAATGCAGAATGATGAAGATGGAGCCACATTATCAACACAGCAGCCCACTTCCAATATTTCTAAGCATCCTGGAAATTTGTCACATCACCTGTTGTTTACCTGTCATACGGTGAAACTGCGCAGAAAGAATATATCTATCCCAGCTAGAGATAAAGGATCAGATCAAGCCTTTACATCAGGGGTGCCAAATTCATTTTATTTCATATACAGCCCAATTTGATCTCAGATGGGTCAGACCAGTAATAGAACAGAATAATAACCTATAAATAACAACAACTCTGAATGTTTCACTTTGTTTTAGTTCAAAGACGTATGCACGTTATGAAGGTTTTACGTCTAATGCACTATCCTTTTACAAAACATTTTGTGAACAACCTGAAATTTCTTAAGGAAATTTGCGCATTATTGCCAACTGCTGTTTAGTTCTGGGTTACAGTGTTGTGTCTCCGCAACTCTAAAACAATGCAACCCCTAGTGGATAGATTAGGAATAGCAGCTAGTTTTATCAGAAAAGTGCAGTTAATGTCTTCTAGGTAAATTTCACTCTGTAAATTCCTCCCGCGGACCAGATTGCACTCTCAGGAGGGCCGGTTTTGGCCCGCAAGCCTTACATTTTACACCCCTGCTTTACATGGTTATTAGGAACATTTTTTTTTCTTATTGACCAGATTATCAAAAGTTTACATCACCCCTCTCAGCCTGGTTAATTCCTTCTGATCAGGGCAGTCTGTTCTGATTGAGGAAGTTACATGACACTTCTTACTCTCTCTGGGCTATTATTGTTGTTCACAGTGAAATATTTGTGTCCATGTAAAAGTAGATAATTCAATACTATTCCCAGATGAGTTAAAGCTGCTTCAAAGAGGCACTGTGGAGTTATTTTGTCTGATTTTTCTAAAGCCCACTGAGCTGTTTGAGAAAATACAATATATGTCAATCTATATAATGTATATGTGAATATAGAGGGAACGGAGGGGAGAGACAGATGTCTCAAATGTCTCAGCACAATGGGATGCAAATATTTTGATCTCGATCTGTTTATTTCATTAGCGTTTCACAAAAACGAAGCCATTCAAACACTGACAGATTGGGCTCATCCATAAACACAAAGTTGTGTTCTCTTTTTACAGTATGAAAGTGACGGCTGCAGTCGTCTGTGGGGATTCCACTCAAAATGACAGCTTTAACATAAACTCCAGTTTATCGCGGCTCACGCTTTAAAAATAGTCCAGCTCACCGGGGATTTGATTGAAGACTAAACTGCACAAAAATGAAGAGGGTGTGCTGCGATTGCGTGTTAATGCGAAGACAGTTATTACGAAACGCATAAAACGTGCAGATTTGCAGTTGAGGTGAGTAATGTGTTTACTCCTGGTGCACGTTTCCATCTACTTGGAAATCTGAAAACTCTTGAAACGCGAGGCCACCTCACCACCAATACGACTGAAAGTGGACCAACGCGATCAATGTATGCACAAATTACTCTGCTCTCACTGTAAGGCATTTATTTTTAAATGCAGGAAGAGAAGAGGGTGAGCATGTGGTACTTAACCCTGCCTCAGAGACATAAAAGCTGTCATGATCGGCCTTGACAGCATAAGGTGATTTCATGTATACCCCTGACATCTCAAATGCTGCACCAGTGAGATAAAGTCACAGTTTAAATTGCCTCCAATACTAAATTAACCCAGAATCTCATAAGGACTTCCACGATTTCTTTTCTCCACATGAGGAAAGTTATTATCCAGTATCGACAATATTGCCACCAGTGGCAATGAAGCCTTTCTGGTGTGTGGTCAGGGACTTTTGGCAGCACCTGGCTATCAGTCTACCCTTTTTAAAGATTAAAAAGGGGCATCTTCATACCTTGTTCTGGCTCAAACATGTGCCAGCGAGCAAAAACACGACAAACAGCAACACTTAGATGATGTGTGTGACCTAATTTTATCATAATCTGCCCCGCACAGAGCCGGATCCCAAAAAGGCATCAGCGAATAACTACATTTGTGAATATGGAAATTGAAAGGCTGCCACATTTGGAGGAGCAAAGCAAACCTGCTCATCATAACAAGTCACATTCTGCTCTCCTGAACACAAGTGACCGATCAACTTGTTTCCAAGGCAATTTAACTTGTATAAAGGTGCCCTGTGGATCAATTGAAACTAGTAGAATGGCCCGCCTTATTTCAAGATATTGACATAACAGAAAAAACAAAATCACTGCATTGTAAAAGTAAAAAAAAAAAAGCTGATTTCCACTTATGAGTGCACTTTTTTTCGAACTCGAGTTGAGTGATTGGCTGTAATTCCCCTTCATTCAGGATTTCAAAGGGAGGCAACCCCTATATTTATTAAGGCTAGGTTATATTTTGAAATATTCTGCAGTTCCCTCTGATCCCCCAAGAGACTCAGTGATTAAGCTAGTGCCACACCTACTCACATCTCTGTATGTTCTAAAACTTTATCCCAAATGGGTTAACAAGTTTGCATTCCCTAATTGCATGTAAAAATGCCCCCGTTGCTTTTCGACATTTCCAACATGAATCAGTCGGCAAGACCATCCTATGAAGCTTAGAACTAGTGAAAAAAAAAATTACTTGGTTAATTTTTGTTTATACTTCCTGCTTCTACTTCCTGCTTCACTTTCAACAACGACAACTGAAACTTTTGCAGAAATTTCGCCGAAGTCTAGTCATACAAATGTTTTTATCTCCGAACCTCCTCAGTTAACCTCTCCTCAATGTGTTCCATCTTCATTGATCCAAAACAATCGATTTGAAAATTGCGCAGATGAAGAAGCAGCTGGAAACACTAAAGCGGAAACACGCTACTACCGAGCAGACCAATCACAGTTCTTGCGGTCTGCCTTGCCGTGACTCACAGTTAAATTTCTGGGGAGGTGAGTGTCAGGCTACGGCGCTAGGGTCTGCATAGGGTCTGGGCTGACGGCGTAGATACGGCCTAAACGGCCTATTATTCTCCAAACAAGTAAAACTATATTCCAAAGTAGTCTCACGCCATAAGAATGAACTTTTGGCCTCAAAAGATGATTTACTGGAGCTAAAATATCCGTAAATTGGTTCACAATGTTTCCCAGTTCGTGAATCAACAAAATCGATACGTTAACCTTTTTCATATTTATCCAATTAGAGCATCAAATTAGCTGCTATTGATGGTATATTCTAGTTTTAAGAAGCTAGAGAAGCTTTGACTCCTGCGTGGCCAGTTTGTCAATATTGTTCTCTTTAATTCTGACAACCACAAATCAGGTAATTTCACAGGACCGCTGCCACAAATAAGCCCAAATGGCCTTGAGTAGGTGCAAAGGGAATGCATATTCACCACCATCGTGAAGGTACAGTCTCTTGCCATGACCTATTCTTTTTTTGGCCAATGGGAAAGAGAAGTGTGCCAGCATGATTAATGGGCATGATTACCTACTCAGAAAATGTGGTTTTCTGGCCCAGCAGCTTCACTTTTATGACTTAAACCCGCGGCGAGACGTTTCATCATGCAGGCAAAGCTGCACACAGGACCGCACAGACAGTGTGCGGGCGATGACCGAAGCATATCGCTGATAGAGTGTTTACCATCATCTGTTTGGACAGCGGGGGTGAAGCCTCCCGTGGACTCTTCCGTGGACATTTAAGGGTGGAGTTCAACATCAATATCGACCCCAGGGGTTTGTAGCCGGTGTAGGACTGATGCCAAATTTCAGTCTTGCCTTGTGCTTGTGCGCGTAGCTATATGAGGAAAAACACAGACTAATTCAATTACAGATGGCAGGGAGCAGGGAAACGCTCTGAGGTTAAAACACTTCTCAAACCCGATCTGAATCTAGAGGGCCTGCTTTATATCACAGAGAACCTGCTGACCAAATAGTCCAAGCGAGCCTCGGGGGATCTGCTGATGAAACCACACTACGGTACTATGTACTTATCAAATGCCTCGCAGCGCTCGGGTGCATATGCAGAAGCTTTTCTTGCTTTTGCAGCACCCGTGCGCCAAGGATCTCCCAAATGACGCTCCCTAATCATTAACCCAAAGCTAATTTCTGTCACAAAACACCAGAGCGGCCTTCATTACGACTCGGCGCTCCTCCACCTCCACCAAATGACTCTCCATCTCGCCGCTAAGCCTCAAAGGTTAGCCCCTGTAAAAAGGTCGCGGCTCCCCGTGACATTTCCCCGAATGACTTGCGTGTCCCTTTGTTTTTGACAAATATCAACAGGGTTGCCGTTGCTGCTCGGATTTACTTGCTTGTTACGCCATAATAAGAGCATTTGTCCGGGATTAAAGCGAACTGTTAATGAGGAAAGCAGACCTGTGATCAATCGATGATGTAAAGTAGCAGGCTTTTCGTCTGGGGGGTGAGCTATGCTTTTTGGTTAACCCCTGCCAGCAATAGAGAAGTTTTGCAGATTTCATCAACAGCTTGCAGCGGAGTTCACGGTGAACCCCAACTGACATAAATATTAAAGTCACATTAATTAGAGCGGATAACAGAAACATCAAGTGAAGAGGAAATATATCAAAAGCTAAGTACTCTAATAATCCTCCCCCCATTTGCTGTTTTTGGCTGGGGCGCAACATTTCTTGTGGCACTCGCACCATCATCCATCACCGAGCAGCTGAAAATATGAGCGCTGCGGAGGATGTTCCAACAGTGCAGGCAGAGATTTTTTATTTATTTATTTTTTGGAAAGTGAGAAAAGCTCAGTTCCTGGCTCCGTAGTGGCTGCCTCGCTCGTAATGATCAACAGCCCCATCGAGCACGACAGATATATCAGAGTCATTTTTGTGCTTCGGAACCTTAAAATCTTCTTTATTGCGCCTTCAGCACCTTTAAATATGTCAGTAGACCCCCATTACGTCTATCGGCTTGAAGATTATGGGATTTGAATGTGGCTGCAAATTCACCTGGACAAACGGCGATGCATTCCTCTGCGAGGAAGTGAATGGCTGCATGAATCACAGAGCAGAGTGACATGCTAACAGGAAAATAATGCTCGCATTTATGGATACGGACAGACTAGCAACTGTGTCGTAGCTCTGTAGCCGAACGCCGAAGCACCTTGCGCTCAAAGAAGCATTTCCTCGTTCTCTCACCCTTCACCCCTCTTCTGCCTGGATCGGTCCAAAGGTCGTACACCCCATCTGCTCTGTGGCGTTGTGGTCTGGTGGCTCTGGCCGAATATTTCAGGGAGGGCAGTGCTGGCAGTGTTGGGCAATGTTTCTACGGTAAGGTGACCTGCTCAATGGATACATAAACACTGGACGGGACTTTATCACATCGCATTGAATAACTACCTTTTCTACTAGCAACTTTTACATCCATTTATCAGTTAAGTGTCTTTGGATGTCAAGGCAGGATATAAAGAGCGGTGGCACTGAGGCCAATAATGGGCTGTTAATTGAAACGTGCTTGACTCGCCTGTTGAACTTATTTTCAGTAAGCGTGTTTGCACAAATTCGCTCGCTCGCTTAATATCGGACTTTTGCTCATTTCTCTTTAAAAGAATCAAAATGACCAGTTAGCCTCCCCTTTGCAATCAGTCCTCTTCCATGGAAAGCGTGGCTAGTGCGTTCCTAACGCGTTACATTTCATAGGGATGTTTCAAAAACGGATTAGTGCAAGCCGTCGGATTGCATTGCAACACCCGCAAAAGAGTTTGAGGGTCGATGAGAACGATCTGGGCAAAGTGTTGCAGCTTGATGGTGGTGTTTAGCTAGCCGAGCGCTGTGAGTGCGGTAGAGGTTTTTCTTTCTTTTCATTATTTCAAACCACATATAATCTTTTTTTTCTCTC
>JASGAT010369583.1:17999-28361 GCA_030220025.1 Chelon auratus | reverse complement strand
TCTCCCTTGTGCCTCCAAAACAGTTGTGACTCATCAGAGAATGGACATGGGCCTTCTGAGGGTGTCCTGTGGTGTCTGGAAACAGGATGTTGTTAGTGGGGGGGTGGGGGGGGGCTTTGAGGGGAGGGACCTCTATGGATCATCCCACAGATACTTGAACAGTTTGGGATCTAGTGAATTTGTTTGGAGGCCAGGTCAACACCTTGTGCTGTTCTTCATGATTTTTTTTTAGTTTGTCCTACAACGTTTTTGTGCGTATCCTGCTGGGGTTGGCTGCTGTCATCAAGGAGAGTCATTGCTATGGGGTGGGGGGTGTCTGGTCTGGTCTAGGTGGGTCCTACATGTCTAAGTAACATCCACACCAATGAATGCCAGGTCCAGAAGTTTCCCAGCAGAACACTGAATTGTCACAAGATGGTCGATGTTATTTACTTCTCCGGTCAGTGGTTTTAATGTTGTGGCTGATTGGTGAATTGGTAATGTTTGCACATAGAGACTTTAAATCTCTATCTAAATAAATACACATTCATCAGATTTAAATAAAATGTCCGTGACCAGGAACACTAACGCACATCTTCAAATCCAGTTAATGCAGTTCCACATACTAATAGTTCCATAAGCTATCAGGTGGCTAAAAATGCTCTCTCTACCCTCAACCAGAGTGTCTGTCTTCTACGAAGAGGTGGCATCTCAGACTGGCATAGGGGTACAGCAGCAGCACCTGATGTACCTGGGTCATGACCTCCTCCTGGAGGGCAACATGAAGGTGGTCAACCTTCCACGTACCTCACCTTCTCAGCCCCTCATTCTGCTCAGCTACGCCCCTGAAGCAAACACCAGCCTGCCCTTCAGAGAACGTAAGACATGCGCATCTTTGATATGATTCTGTTCAGTTTAGGGTGTTTATTTTTCTTCTTCTTTATTCGTTCCTTTGTGGATAAGGGACAAATGAAAGAGTGTCCACTCTCTCACAGCGCATACATATGTTTGGGTTTTATTTAATACTATTTTTATTTATTTGTCATTAAAGATACAGATTAATAACAAATAATGTATGCATAATGAAGGCTGTTTAAAAGTAATTGTGTTGGAAATAGTATGTAGGCTTATAGTTACTGGCTGCGTTCACATGGACATTCTACTAACAATCAGACTAATGTCTGCCTAATCAAAATGAAAGTAGACGATTTGCTGAAATCGATGTGGGCAGCGTTGCAGAAAACGTGGGTCCGACTTGTGCAGAACCACTTTCCTCATTCTCAGAAGTTAATTTAGACTCTCTAATCAGAAGTATTAAATATTGTCTATGTAAATGTAGATGTAGAATGTAAATCATAAAGTTTTTTTGGTGTGGATGTACTCTTGTGTTTGTAGCAGAGACTCCTATCATTCCATCCAGATTTGACATCTTGGCGGACTACAGTTTCTCCAAGGTACTCTTAACGAATTTTCTCTTCACGCTGTCTCTCCCACAGATCCCTTATGTTTGGTTCTTGTTTCATATGAACTTTATGTGTCATAAACCTCAATTGATCCCCATTTATCTCTAGGTAATAGTCGGCGTGGTCCACCAGTATCTAAGGATAGTGCAGTTGCTGCACACGCACCGAGAGTTGCTTCTGCAGGGATACTATAGCTACATGTGAGACATTATTTCTTACCCCTACACTAACTTAAGTACCTCTTAGCTTATAAAACGGTAGAAAATCATAATTTCTCCTCCTTGTCTCCCTCTTTTACACTCTTAATGTTTCTCAGGATGAAGTTGCGCGGTGATTGTGGAGAAGCCATGCACAGTATAGCGATGATCACCATTAGATTACAGTCCTGCCTCAGCGCTGAACACAGGATTCACACACTGTGAGTTTATGCGGAAATAACACTAATAAATGAATTTGCAGGGCTGAACAGTGGCGTGGTGGTTAGCACTGATGCCTCACAGCAAGACGGTTCTGGGGCCTTTCTGTGTGGAGTTTGCATGTTCTCCCTGTGTCTGCGTGGGTTCTCTCCAGGTTCTCCAGCTTCCTCCCACAGTCCAAAGACATTCTTGTTAGGTTCATTGGTGATTCTAAATTGGCCGTAGTTGTCTGTCTCTCTGTGTTAGCCCTGTGATAGACTGGTGACCGCTGGGATAGGCCTCAGCCCCTCCGTGACCCTCGAGAGGACAAGCGATTACTGAAAATTAATGATCGAAAGAAATTCATTTGCACATTTTAGCATGTCAATCAATATGAAATTACACTAGCGTTAAGTGACCTGTACTTGATCTTGAGACTGAGATTGGCTATCTTGACCAATAAGGCTTGGTCATTTTGGATAAATGTAGTAGACTGAGACTTGTAATATATTGATGTCACTGTATTAATCTCACCTGTAACATGTCTCCTCTCATTCTACTCCACAGAGGCCCTTTCTCTTCAGAAAATCAAAGCTCAGGTGACAACAGTCATAGGCTACAGCTGGTGAGTGCTGTCAGTAAGCAAGAGGCATTTGTTTTTGTTATTTTGCAATGTTGATTTAGCAGTAAGTGGTGCTTTTAAATTGTATTAATGTATAATAGCGTTGGTGTTTTACTGAATTTGTTATTCAAAAGTCCTGACTTGAAGCTTATTGTATTGTTAAGGTATAGTGATTACAGGGTGCTGTATTGTAGTTCAAATTGACTTGGTTGGTAAATTGAGGTTTATTCAAATAAATGGTTGCATAGGGTTAGTAATGTTATTAATGGCATGTTATAGTTAAATTCACAACATTGCATGTAGAGTCGTCAGTTCCCTAGAAGTTGTTTCTTCTCAAATTTGAATTGAAAATGGCAGTGTCATGAGAAACTGGAAATAAGTTGAGTAGAGAACATAGCTGTAAACAGATGCTGCCTTAAAATGAAGCCAGTGACTTTTTTTAATTACAACATGGGAAGTCATGGTCAAGTGGCAACAACGAGCATAAGTTGTGAGAACACAGTTACTTGGAAACCATCAGCCTCAGTTTAGCAGGCTATCTGAATGTAGGATGTGCAAAGACATCAGGAAATATAAAAGGTTTTCTCAAACATAGTATACAAAGCAGCTAAATGATAATATATTAACTCACCGTCCACTGATAAATGAACTTCCACAGACATTTTTTGAGTCAGTAAACACATCCCACATTTAGTTGTAAATACTGTATTAACCAGTCCTGAATGCTGACGTGGTAATTGTCTCTCCTACTTCATACTTGCTTATTGGGGTGTTAGAATCTGTGGCTGCTGTCTCTTCAGGTCCATGAACACCTGCCTGTGTACACTGCCGGGATCCAGGAGTTTCAGAACCGACTGGACCTCCTGCAGATAGAACAGGCCAAACTAGCAGAGACTCTGGCTAATGACAAAAGGTACTCTGTGGGATTCAAAACTTCAGGATAGCCAAGTACTTTTCTGGTATTTAAACTTTGACTTATTGTCCCCCACAGCTGCCAGAAGATGGAGATGCTTCTGCAGAAGATAATGACAATTCATCAGCATTATCGGAAAGACCGGCTGACCGGCAGTAGGCATTCTTCTCCAACTCTGTATACTGTGGATTTATGGTTTGTGTATTGGATTATTTACCTGATTATACTCTTATTGTTACCACAGAGCTGGGATATAACGATGAGCAAATCCACAAGTTTGAGAAGTGAGTATACGTCTTTGATTATGGATTTGTCTTTCCACACAGCTGGTGTCACAGCCCGTGAGGTATCTGAGCTCACCTGTAATCTGCTTGTCATTCTTCCTTGGCAGAATCCACCTGTCGAACCACATTAAGCGAGTGAAATCTCTCTTCAGGGAGGACTGCGTGCAGAGATACAAAGAGCTTTTGGCCTCAACAAGAACGTGGAGCAGGTCAGAGCAACCAGACAAGTGTAGGAACTGCTGAAACATTGGTCCTCAGAAGTGCATTATTAATCCTCTCTTCAGTTTTGTATCACGTACTGTATATAAACCAATCAGGCATAACATTATGACCATCTGACTGTGTAGGTCTCCCTTGTGCCTCCAAAACAGTTCTAACTCATCAGAGAATGGACATGGGCCTTCTGAAGATGTCTTGTGGTGTCTTGCAACAGAATGTTGTTAGTGGGGAACCTTTGAGCTTGATCAGTTTGAGATCTAGTGAATTTGGAGGCCAGTTTTTCATGTTTTTTTGTAATTGTTCCTAAACCGTTTTTGTGTGTCTGCCTGTGTCAGGCTGCATCCTGCTGGGGTTGGCTGCTGCCATCAAGGAGTGTCATTGCTATGGGGTGGGGGTGATAAAGAACAAATGCAGAAACCTTTGTCTCCCCCTCTGGTGGTGAGAGTAATTACACCAACACTGTGGACGTCCTCTGAAACCATAGTTTCTATTTCATCTGGTGCATCAAACATTTGTCTTGAACACTTCCTCCAGTCCACTTTACTCTGGTAAATCAGTCATTTCTGGTTGACGTAAAACGCACAGTTGTCGGTGAGAATGTCATTACCAACAGCGGATTTGAACCCTCGGTATACTGAGAAATACAGAGAGATTAGCCTGGCACTGATTAGATCAATCGGCACGACTCGAATCTAACAGTGGTTCGTTTATGTGTGAAAGTTACAGGATGCATTTTGCTGTGATGCATAGACAGCCAACAATAACATGTGCAGGGTGGTTTTAGATGAAGATTTACAAGAGAAAACCTTATTTAATTAATAAAAATGTAATAATTAATTAAGAAGAAAAACATTTACATGGAAGAAATTATAGAACTTTTTATTGTTACTCGATAACTGACAGTTGAGTGCAATGAATTGTCCTTCAACACATTTAAAAGTGACAATAGCAGGTTCAGCGTCTAATTTGTATTCCATCTCAGACGTCTGCCTTTTTCCCTTTGTGTTCTGTCTTTGTCGGTGAATAGTAGCTTTAAGGTACTTTTTCCCTGTTGTGTTTGTAGCGTCACACTGGAGATGCAGACCCGACTGCAGGACTTCAGTTCTTTCTCCACAGGCTTGCTGGCGGACTTGGAGATGAATGTGCAGCGCCAGAATAAGGTCAGCATCTCACTTCTCATGCCTGGCTCGAAGCTGGGAGCTGGAGGCTTTCTTGTCTGTCTGTGGGAAAGTCACGACCCTGCCTGCATGGCCTATTCACCGTCTGAACGCGCCATTGAGCTCTACTGTTTTGTTATTTTTTGCTTTCCTTAGGTTATGGACAGGATCCTTTTCACCTTACAGTCTCAGACAGCAGGTCAACAACAAGGAGTTGCGCCCAGGGACAAGGACCAGATGGTCTCCAGGTGTGTGTTTGTGTGTGTGCGTATAAAGTAAAGACACAAGTTACCCAGTGACCCTCACACCACATCTTGCTTTTATTGTAGGATGCACCATTTAAAGGAGGAAATGGAGATTTTGGTGCGAGAGCTGCAGTGTAACAACAGCATTATCGAGAGGTCAGTAGAGCCTCCAACTACCCGCCCATCAACCCATGTGTCATAACTCTTCCACATCGTGTTGTTGACTGCTTTTCTTTGTGGTCCTGTAGTCTGGGAGCAGTGAACCCAGCAGCAGCTCTGCAGCCCGGTCTGTCCAGGCCCTCTACGCTGTGACCAAAGTGGAGCACCTTTGGATCTTAACTCAGAAATTCTCATGCACTCTCTCTCTCTCTCTCTCTCCGACAATCACCTCATTTTAGCTGCCATCAGTGAACCATGTAGAGGATCTCCTTTTAAGGACCGGCAAAGAGGAAGCAGCTGTAGATCAATAAAATGTGAATTTCAATTTAGGGATATGATGCGCAGAAAGAAGATGGCAGATAACCCATAAATGGAATTGAGTCTTTGCGTGTATGTGTATGTGTGTCAGTGGCAACTGAGTACAGCAGTTCAATACAAACCTCATTAATGCCTTTAGTGTTATTGTATTTTTAATAGGTTGCTGTAGTGATTGATCGTCACGATAAAGCAGAATGAATGCCACGTCAGCTGCTTGAGTGTTTTTGTTTCCTCTGAATCTTGAGAACCCTCAACGATGCATCCGACCACACAGAAATGTGTTATTGCTCTCACATGTGCACTAGCATCACCGCAAAGAGTCTTATCCTGGTTCTGATCATGCTTAGGATAAGATAAGAACATGAGACATCTGGTCATTCATTCCAGACAGCCATAACATTATGACCAAGGGAGTAACATTCGGGTAGCAAGTCAACACTTTGTCCTGTTTACATGTTAGAAGCAAGAAAAATGGGCAAGTGGAGGGATTGGAGAGACTTGTAAAGGGGCAGAATTTTGATGGGAGCTGTTGTAGTGGTCCGTATGTGAAGGTTTGTTCAGCCCGTGGCCGGACCCCGAAGCAGGAGACAACACCCTGTAAAAAAGTCAATGAAATTGAGTTTTTCAGAAAAACTCAGCTGGGACATAAATCCCAGAACAAAAAATAAATAAATAAAAAATCCAAAATCCGGCTGCCAGGGCAGGAATCTGGCTCCCCCTGGGAGGCACTGGAAGTTAGGAAAAACACAAGAGATACGTCCGATGTTAGCAAAAGATTAATCCTTTTAGGCGCAAAGCAAAAACCGGAGAACTAGCACAAACCTTGATATGCGGAATTATCTGGCACTGGAGGGAAGCCACGGCCAGTCTTTTTAAAGAGTGTTTGATTGGAGAGTGTGTCGTGCTCCAGCCAGAATCCTGCCCAGGTGAGCCTAATGAGAGAGAGCAGGAAGAGAGAATAAAAACACCAGCACTGGAAACCCAGGACCATTACACAGTACCTGTTAATAGTGATGAACCAACAAGGGAGTCATGGACGACCATGGCTCATTGATTGACTAGAATGGAAGAAGGTGGCCTGGTCTGATGTATGTATCACTCTGTGTTTGGCATCATATGGATGGATGGGCGGGTGCCTATGAGTCACTTGCCTGGGGAACACACGGCACCAAGATGTAAGGAGGTGCCACAATTCATCACTTCCTGTACTCTCTCCACTGCCACCTTTCAAAAGCACGAAAGGCCAAAGATTACTTTTAAAAAAGTTGTTTATATGCAATAGTATCAGGGTTTCTGACATGCAGGATACTGTGGATCATGTCAGCTTAACTAAATAAGTCTGTCTCTGTGTGTGTTTTTGATGAAAGGAGCACTTGAGTTATCTTCTGTTTTATCCTCCTGGCTCATCACTTAAATGGCGTCACGTGACTTCATTAGTGAATTTACTTCCACAACATATCACTGTCGATTCAATGAGTGAGTTGTGACTGATAACGACTGATTGCCAAAGAGTCTCCAGACAAACAGCACTGTAGCTTTTTAATGTTTCATTCGTTTCTGTTCCTGTTGATCTTTAACCGGAACAATAAGTCACGTCTGTGTGTTTTATCAGCAGGAATCGCGGTAAAAAGAGAAGAAACACGGTAAAAAGAGAAGAAACACAGACAGGGAAACTCGGCACTCACCACAGTGTCTTCTTTACAGAACTACACGGGCCCAGTCTGGTTCAGTCAGCGTGTAGCAGAATAACTCTGAAATGACATTAGCCAGTGTGGTCTCACTGGGGAAATCCCAGACTTTGTTTTTTATTATAGAGATGTGCATGAGGTCAGGGAAATTCTTTGAATGCACTTTACTTTTAGAAAATGGATCGCTGCTTCCTTCATTATTTCTTCAAGGAGATGTAATGTGATCGGAGCCGCTGGAGTCAGTTTTCAAGCCAAAAATTGAAAGTAAAATCACTTCATTGTCCCTCTTGTCAGTTTAGAGGCAGCGTGGCTACTTCTGTGTACGTGAATTTCCTTAAAAGTCACTGAGGTCACAGACGACAGTGTCACAGTGGTGTGTCTACACTCTTACACCCACTCTCTTAAATACTCCGATAACCTAATAACAAAAAACAAGTGTTGTGACACTGCGAAGTACAGAGAGTGAAAATGAAAGTCTCAGCGTGTGGGTGTAGTGTGGGCGTCCTCGTGGACTTTCTCAGATCAGTTTGGGGGGATACGCTCAACTGACTGTGGTTTTTTTCACAGCTCATATGACGTGCTTTTGGCAAAGTGGAAAGTTTGATTATTGTTCTAGTAGCCTACACAAACAACAGAGATATTGTGTTGTACCGAACGGTGAAATGATTACTTAATGGGTATTTGATTTGTGGTGACACAACACTTGAGCTTCACTTTAGCCTGAATTCACGGATTACTATGCAATAAATTTGTCACAAAATATCTAAGACTTTTAAATATTTCCTGTAGTTAAATCTCAATTCTAATGTTTATGTGTCATAGCTATTCATTCCAGTCACTGTGATTGTAGTTTCTGGTTCATGGCAGTTCATTTAGGACTTAAGAATTAGACTTAGATAGACTTTATTAATCCACAAGGGAAACTGCTTAGTCACAGTAGCTCAAAAAACAAAAAGTCTTGGTTAAAAAAAAAAGTAAAATAAATATTAAAATAAAACAATAAAAGGACAGTAAAAAAATGAAAATATAAAATTAAACAAAGGACAGTAGAAAAACATATTAAAATAAAACAATAAAAGGACAGTAAAATAAAATAAAATAAAACAGTTAAAGGACAGTAAAAATAAAATAAAATAAAACAGTAAAAGGACAGTAAAAAAAAATAAACATAAAATGAAACAAAGGACAGTAGAAAAAAATATATATAAAATAAAACAATAAAAGGACAGTAAAATAAAATAAAATAAAACAGTTAAAGGATAGTAAAAAAATAAATAAAAATTAAACAAAGGACAGAAAAAATAAAGTTAAATATAAAATTAAACAAAGGACAGAAAAAAATAAAATTAAAAATAAAATTAAACAAAGGACAGTAAAAAAATAAATACAATTAAAAGACAGCAAAAAAATAATAAATGAAAAGTCAAAAAAATAAAGGAAAAAAAACACAGAAAATAAAAAAAAATCTAAGAAAATAATAAATACAAAATACAATACTATAATGTATAATAAAATTACAATATTTTCATATGTCCAAATCTACAAGAAATAAAAACTAGAAGTAAATATACAATACACTGAATATACTACATAGAAGATAAACGATAAGGTGGAATTACTTTCAGTATTTGTTTTACAGTTTTACAGTAATAATGTTAATATCCAGTGACGTGGTTGTTAACATTTCATTAAGCCTGCCTCTTAACTCGTACTTTATGCCCAGGGATTAGTGCGCGCTCCTGTTGCTCGTAAAGGAGCGCGCTCTCGACATTTAAAATCTGTCGGGTCCCTGTCGTCGCTACTACACGCGTGACACACACGGGGGGAGAGTGGAGTTTACATTCAGGGCACGGAGCGAAAACACACTCTCACACACACACACACACGGACGCACTCCAAACAGACAAACACACGAGCGCTACAGGGGCAACGGGGCAATGGCGTCCGCGAGCGTGGTGGGGCAGCACCCGGGTTCGCACAGGCTGGACTCGGAGCCGCGGCTGTACTTGAAAGTGTCCGACAGCAGCAGGAGGAGATTCAGCTTGTCAAAGAAATTATCCAGGGAGAAGATAGGTTACGGGAGAGGCGGCACCTCTGAGGGGGAGACGAGGACTCAGCTGTCGTCTCCGAGTCCGGCGCTGGAGACGGCGGCGAGAGGAGAAAGGATGCCCGCTGAAGGATGCGGGGCTCCGGCTGGTCATGCTGCGCCACGTAGCCCGGGCGGAGGAGATGAGGGCACCGCCGCGACACGGGAAAGCCAGACCTGGCAGTCAACCAAAGACTGCAACAGAAACATCGACTGTGACACAAACTGCAACTCGGCTGCTCGCACGGGGACCTCGCTGAAGGGGTCGAGCATCGCTGTCATGCCGAACGGGTCGGCCGCGAACGGACACAGGAGAACGCACCGGCACCGCGACGAGCCGCACGGGAGACGGGACTCCCGGAATGGAGACGGCTTCCGTCCACCCCTGGAGCGGCTCACGCAGGGAAAGACCGGAGTCGTGAAGCTGGCCCGAACGGAACCTCGCCGCCTGGAGGCCTGGACCATCTTCACCGGGGGCGTGATGGACCCCCGGGTGAAGACCGAGAAGGGAGAAGGACACCGGTTCGAGACCAGGTCGGTTACGCAGGACTTCTGCGACGCCTGTAGCCGACAGATCACCGCGCAGGCACGCAAGTGTCAAAGTAAGTAGTTGCCACAGATCATGCATTCATCTTTTTGTGGAAATGACTTTAATATTACATAATTTAGAAACGCGACTACTTTCAGTTTATGTTTTATGTCCCTAAATGAGATGAGTGTAGACAGGCAGACTTGTCTTCTGTCTGTAGGATTATAAGGCTATGTGAAGGACACACACACACAGGACTCTTCCATACTGGTGTCTGTGTGTTGGTACACAAAACAAAAAAAAAA
>JASGAT010369583.1:0-11257 GCA_030220025.1 Chelon auratus | reverse complement strand
GCTGCTGCAGAATCATTGATTCTTTCGCTGCATGAGACTGACGGCTGAGTTAAGACGTTGCTGTGTGTGTTTGTGTGTGTGCGCGCGTCCTCCTGTGTTAGCCTGATAAGATCCTGACCAAACATGACTCAGTCCGTCAAGACCTCACCGCTCCACCTGAGTGACGTCATGCTGCAGGCTTTAAAAGCTTTACAAAACGGCTTCAGCGGCGCGAGCGAGCCGCTGCGGCCGGATAGTGGCTATATTTAGCCGGCGTTCCCCTGTAAGGAAACCCAATTAATCCCTTTAAGAACGAACTGGCCCAAACCGGATCCCTCACTTCCTTCTTCTGCAGCATCTTCAAACTGTACTTGTCAGAGTCAGATGACGCCAGTCGTCTGGGATATTTTCCTCAGATGCTGTGGACTTTAAAGGAATATGACAACTTGTTGGACGGGACAGTTAACAGGTTGTAGGATTTTTTTTTAAAGTCGACTAATGTGTGGTGAAAGCCGAGGTCGACCAGTCTGTGACGTCTCACATGAAAACACAGTAGAAAGTAAAGCTTTGCAACAACAACATCTATGTTCTTGACCTGAATACACAAGCTATGCAGAAGCTATGAAGGATTTTCTGCAAGGTAACTGAGGCTTGAACACAGGCTAATGTTAGCCGTAGCCCACGTCAACACCATAAGCACCGGCAGTCTGATAAAAACGGTATATCTCCAAAGCCCTTTGCGTGTATAGCAGCTAATGTGCAGCCTCCTTCTCTCTGTTTGGTTAAGTTGTTAGCTGTCCAGAGGATCTGGACCGTTCCTCCGCTAGCGTTTGCGTTAGCCTATTCAGATGCATTGCAGTAGTACTTTTGTTTTATTTCAGTACTGACATGTCACGGTAGTATGGGCTTCACGTTTTAGTGAAGTATTTCCACACACTTGATGAACCGCTGCTAGCTTGCAGGAAAGCAACGACCCACTGGCCTCCTCACCCGTCTTCTCCGTGGCGTCCATGTTGTTATCGTCACAGTCGGGGACTATTCGACTTCCTGCTTGAAGCGCCACAGCACAACATGTCGACCAGTCGGTGCAACCCCTAACAGGCTGTGTGTGATTAAACTGCTCTGACTCACGTAGCTGTGGCCGACGTGTCAGCTGTGTACTGTACGCGAAAACAAAAACCTAAAGGGGGCCGCCCCTCCGTTTCACACAACTTAATGTCGGTTTACTCATGAGGTGCACCGAGTAACCTCAGCATGTGAGGAAAGCCGCCGGCTCTCGGGGAGAAAGAAAGTAATCCCGGTGATCTCATCTGGGGTTATCTCAGGTTGGGCTTAGACGCTAACAAGTTAAAACAGAAAGCTGGTGGCGCCAACTGCGTGGGCGATAAGAGCTTTGAAGGAATGTGGATATTTCCCAAGGAGGCACCGTGACGGGAAGAAACGGCCTTATGTCATTTATCGTAATATGGAAAATGGAAAATCCAGTGTTAGAATGATGGACACATTATGTTTGATTGATAAATTGATACATAATTAAGCAAATACGTCAAAATAAATCTTAACCCTAAGGTCCGTTTGCTTCATTCCTTCTTGAGCTTCCGCCCACAGCCTAGGGCCTCCATGAGCCGATGGCGTTTGCTCAGTTGCCATGGAGATAATTCAATTATCGTGACCTATAATGGTGAAACTTTGGCTGCTTGATCGCCTCAACCAGTTCCTTTAGACATCAAGGCCGTAGGATGTGGTTGAAAGGTGCGGGGGTTACATAGTGAGTAGACATTGTTATTCTACGTTCATGCAGTGATTCACTTTCATTTAGCCTCCGTTTGCAATTCAACTCATTGTACCACCGGCAGAATTATATTTTTTTTCCACTAATTTGTGCTTCCTTTCTGATTTATTACGAATTGTCCTGCTGTACGGTAAGGGGTAGGCTACTGCAAGATGAATTGAAACCACACATTCGTCACCAACCACAAAAATATTCACAGTTTAAGCAACTTTGTGCATTCAGCTTCGTTTGTTTGCAGCTTCCTGGAAAGAATAAGACTTTATAAAAACAAATGAAAGCCCGGCTCCTCTCATTGTTTGTCTAGTTGATTCGGAAGAGCATCTGCAGCCGCACAGATGCACAGATGGAAGCGCTATGAGAGAGAGAAAGAGAGAGAGGGAGGAAGATAGACTCGTTATGCACGGATGTCAAGGTGAAGAGGGTCAGACTTTATTTCTCGTTAGGATCAGATTTGTTTAGTCGCACCGGCTACATCGGCATATGAATGTGTGTGTTTGAAGAGACAATGTGAACGAATCACTCAATGTGCCAGGGGACGGACAACTGTAGTGTGAGTAGCTTGATGTGTCTGCGAGGCGCACAGCAGGAGGACGAGGATAACTGCTCCAAATCAGCTACGATGGGATCAGACTAACTAAAGACCCCCCTAAAGCTCCTCCTAACTCCTCCATTAGACCCCCAAAGCTCCCTTTAGGTTCATTACTGGCTGTGTTAATATCCTCGCCCCCCTGTTACGGCCGTCTAACTGCTGCACGCCCCCTCCAACTGCAACCGGACGAGGAGTAAACACAATATGCGCCTCCCCCCCTTGAGTCTCTATCTGGTCCCACGCAGACATCCTCCGTGACCTGGGAAACTCTTCTAATCTGTCTGTCGCACACCCACCACCTCAGAGAAAAACAAAAAACAAACAACAGCCACCCACATCCCCTGTCTTCCAAGTCCCATCTTTTAGTCCAGTTTCTGACTACACTCGGGAGTGTTTCAGGTTTCAGTAGATGAAGCTGATAGGGGACAATTTTCTGCCTCCTTGAGCTTCAGACAAAGATGGGAGTGGAGATTTGCAAACATGACTTGAATGTCCCTGTGTGCGGCGGCCTAAACCATGAAGGTGTCCTCTTTTTGAGAACAGATCCGTCTTGGTTAAACAGAATACGATCAGAGCTCCCTCTTTCCTGGCCGCTATCGACCCGACTGCAGCAGGGGAAGTTAACACAGCCACCACATATAGATCTTCACATACTGTACGTTACTCTTTCCACTTGTCTGTCTGCCTATCTGCATCTTCATCCCGGATCTCTCTCTCCGGACGGTTAAAAAGCAGTCAGACCGGAATGACAAAAATATGAGAGGCGCAAATATGAAACTGGCCTTCGGTGGCGACACATAACACAAGAGCCTGTCTTCGTGTTGAGACAACACACCGGTTCCTCCAGACGCCGCGGCTCCGTGCAGGAGGAGCAGATGCCGCCGCCGACAAGCGTTTGCGGCGCCACTTGATCGCAGCGTCATTGCAATCCCGTCGCGTCCTGACGCGCTGGAGGTGTGTCTGAATGCTCGTGTGCGACATCGGAACGTCTTCGCCCACTGAGGCGAAATAGTTGAAGGGGCAAGAGGCGGGGTACACCCTGGACAGGTCTCCAGTCCGTCGCAGGGCTAACACAGAGAGACAGACAACCAGTTAACCTAACATGGAAGTGTGTGAATAAAGCCAGTAGATCATAAAAATTACAAAACAAGAGACAGAATGACAAAGATCAAGCACATTTCTATTAAAGAACACACAATAAGGATATTAAAATCCTAATAAGTCACATGCACAGTTATACATAGTACAATGCATGGTGAAATTTATTTTTTGTCCCTACAGCCAAAATATAGACTGTAAACTTGAAATGTAAACTTAAATAGGGGTAGCTCGTATATACATACATATACAATATTTTAAAGCAGCTGTGTGACTAAAGTGCAGTGGTGTTTAAGTCCGGTTAAGGCTCCGAGTTGGAGATAGAAACTCTTCTTCAGCCTCTTTGTCCTCAGACAGCGGAAACATCAAGTGGAAAGATGATGAGAGCTCAACTTGATGAGGCTGAAAGGATCACCTATTAAAACTGACAGCTGAGCTATTGGCTTTATAAATGCTTTTAAAGGAGTCCAATATAGACAGTGATTGAAGTATTCCAGTACGGTACGTGAAGCTTCTTCCAGTTAAAGAGAGCACAGTGAAGCCGTCCTCCTTGATTCGGGGAAGTGCTCTGTGACGATATGAAGTCAAAGGTCGTCTCTGCCCTTCTCTGGAATAAAAACATGGAAGTGTATAAAACATAAAAGTACCTAAAAAAAAAACCCAGTGTGGGTCTTCAAATTAAACCTAAACTTCTTCTTTTGACTGTCTGTGCAATAATGGACTTTCCAGCAAATAGAAAAGGGAAATCCCCCCTGCTACCAGTGCCGATTTTTAGTCGAAGGGGGGAGGGAGGGAGGAGGGGAGGAGGGGGGGTGATTTGTTTACATTTTTGCTGACTCCTTCGTCCTCTTCCACTTTCTCTTTCATTCACCTCCACTCTTTCTCTCTCTCCCGCTGCGCCTGCGGCAGCGCACCGCGTGACCTTTAGAAACCGGCGGGGCTCGTCTCCTCTCACGCTCACTGCATCTTAAGGAGGCGCGCGCAATTCACGGCCCTGTGTTCACGCCTCCTCACCCAGGCATGGCATGGGACAGTCTGAACTTAAAGCCGCTGAAACGATGCGAGCTGGACCGACCCTGAGCGCCTCTGTGAATGCTTTGTCTCAAAATGCTGAGGTGCCATTTTTTTCGTGTGTGTTTGTTCACGAAACACGGTTTCTTATCAGTGTGGGAACGCTGGGATTTCAAGTGAACCCTGGCGTGCTGATCGTGTAGGTGTGGAGCAGGGGAACGTTTCCACCCTCTACTTGTTTCCCTTGGAGCTATCTTAACCTTAACATGAATTATCAGAGTTTAAGACCCTGCCCAAGTGATCACAACCCGAACACTGATTTCTGCCGGAGGCGTCTTATCTTGTCCTGATGTTGAGGCAGTCCAGAATGAGGATGGATGGAGTGAATGAAGGGAAGGCAGGACAGGAAAGGAGTTTCTCTTTTCCTTTCCCTTGTGTGCTTCCTTTCTCTCTCTCTCTCTTTCTCTCTGCAGTGACCTCTAAGCCGCCATGAGCCGAGCATCCCTTATCTGAACTCTCCTCTTTCCTCGACACATCCCTCCTGTCAGCGAGGCAGCCAGCCTTCCCTCCTCCCTCCCTCTGACTCCGCCGACCGGTCTCTGTCACACTCACGTACTTGTGCTGTCAAACTGTCCCCTGTCTCTTGTTTACTCTCTCCTTCTTCGACCCCCGCTCCGGTGAACAGACCCTCTGTTTTTCCGCCGCGTCTCATTCCAGCTTTAGCGTGACGTTTATGGCCAGGGGTTCAATCCCTCGCACCCCTTTCACTCTAGTGGCCTTATGCAAGCAGAGCTCTTCCCTTTCATCGGTGGTCATCTGAAGCATGTTGCCATGGTGACGGCGCTGATGCTGAGTGGTGGAGACGCAATGGTGCGGTGTCCCCTCTGTTAGCAGACGGGAAAAACAGTCATTCATGATGCACTGTCTGTATCGTTGAAGTACTTCTGTATTTTTAATAAGTTCTGCCGGTTTGTCGCCTGCTTTTTTTTTTTTTTTTTTTTGAAGTAGCCCAAAAACCACAAAAGGGACCTGACTCAGACTTTCCCCCGAGCTGCGTCTCTCCCTCGGCAAGTTTTAAGATCTCTCTTTTATTTTCTGTAGTTGCGGATTATCTCACCAGCTGAGGAGAAGTGAGATCTGAGGCTGTGGGAAAAGCCTGCGGCCCGCAGTGAAGCCTCGGGCGCATAAACAAGCAGAGGCTGACATAAGTGGAACCAACGGAAAAAAAATGAAAGAACAACAGTGGAGTATTTTTGGGGAAGCTTTAGGGGGAAGTAGCTCAATCTATTCTTTTTCTGGCCCGAGCTGTAGATCAGGGCGTCGCTGTCGGCTGGCCTTGAATGTGTAAGTGGAGTGAGTTGATCCACTGCTACAGATCTTTACATAGACGTTTTTTTCTGTGCCGGATCTTATGTGTGCTTCGTGAACTTTCTTGAGATGCAGGTGGACTGAGATGTGTTTGATTAGGGTATTCAGATCAATGCATGTCTTTGTTTGCATGTGCAGGCGTCTATTCTTGATAACTCTGCTCGTAAATGTGCTTTTTCAGTAGTGTGTGGTATGGGTGTGAGTCTGGCTTTGGCCACTAGATGGAGCTAGTTTTCTGTATAAAGTGAGACTAATGAGCAAATCAGAATTTCTAACTGGCACAGGTGACAAATCACCACCTCACACTCAGACAGGAAACAAGCCACATTAGCGGGCCGCTGATTTCACCTTTCACTCTTTCTTCTCTCACCAGACTGCAGCTACACCTGTCACCTGGAGTGTGAGAGTCAGGTCCAGCTCGACTGCAACCAGAGGGACAGAAAGCCAGAAGAAACCCCATCTCCCAGAAGCCGGTGCTCCTCCGCGGCTCCTCAGCCCAAGGTGAGAGTTTTTTTTGTTTTTTGTTTTTTAAATAGGACTGCGGAGAACTATTTGTGCCGTCTTCAGGGAGAGCTCAGAGGACGAGCTTGAACTCTTTGTGAGTTTGCGCCGCGGAGTCAGATGAGTCAGGGTTGGGCAATGGCAGCGCTCGTTCTCCATCCCTGCACTTTTACATAACCATCCTCCGCTTTCACTAACATCCTGTCTCTCCTTGGTTGCCTACTTGGGCATTCATTAATGCGCTCATTTGCTTTTTTATTTATTTATTTTGGTCACAGAACGTTCTCAGGACAGAATATTCTACTCCTCCTCCTCTTCTGCCTGCTCTCCTAATTTCATTATTACATTACGTTTGTTGCCGCCCTCATTCTCCTGTTTTCCAGTGGAGCATCCTGACGTGCCCGCTTTCTCACCTCTTCTGTTTTATCGTAAACACTTCTGCACATTCATGTGTCCGTATTCCCATACAAGGTACATATATGTACCTTTCAAATAGTGCCTCACTCTCTGTTTGTGAGTGTGAGTCTACAGGCTGCTCTTGGCGTCCCAGCAGCAGTCACCCACGCGTTGTGGTCCGCGCGCAGGCGAGAGAAAGCTGGACGACCACGCAGTCCGGGCTGCAGAGCGTTGGCAGCTACTCGGTGCCCGGGGGGCCAGATAAAGCAAAATCAGCCCCCCTTGGCAGAGTGCCAGGTAGTACTACGCTTCTAGAGAGCACGAGGAAATGCACAAACTGCACAAATCTGTTGTTTGTTTGGTGCCAAGCGGCAACTTCTCAAACTACGGCTCGGGGCTGTTGGAATTTCTTCCCAACAAATAATGGCATGTCATCTTTGTTGTCATTTTTAGCTCAGCCGCTGCCACTCTTCAGTTTTTGAAACTATGTAGTTAAAGATAATAATGAACTGAGCGATGACGAAGTCTGTCTCTGAGGTCTGTGAACTCGGTGACTGTCGCTGCACGCACTCCGATTTGGTTCCTACAGAGCCCCCGCGCCGCAGACCAGAGGAGAGATGACAGTTTATTTCCTGCAGTCCCTTGTTTTTTTTCTCTTTGCTCTGTTTTACAGCTGTGGCGGTGTGTGTGTGTGTATGTGTGTGTGTGTGCGCGGTTGTTTCCCCTCTATTGTTACTTGTCGTGTGTGCATCAGCAGAAATTGATCCCCTTTCGCAGTATTCACAGCCACTGTCGCACACACACACACACACACACACACACACACACACGGTGCAGGTTTTCTATCGACTTGAAGACAGCATGAATGTTTGAGCGCGTGTGTGTGTGTGTGCGTTTGTAGCATCCCACCCCCTGCATGCTGTCCTCTCCCTTACTGATTACACTGATGGAAGTGAAAAGCAGAACTGCAGGCAATCGGTCTTCGGCTGACACAATCCTGCCAGCAAAGACGTCCACCACAGCTTATAAGCTTACAGATAATTGTGTCTGAGCAGATTTAAAATCATGTTACATGCGTAGAAATATCATGTGCAGACAGGCGCGCACATGTGCAGTCAATCCCAGCAGTGACGGGTGGGGGGCGCGTTGGCTGCTTTTCGATGAGGGGGGTCAGCGCCAGAGTCGGAGGGCAGGTTGTAGGGTCAGCGCAAGGTTAGAGGTCGCTCTAATCTCTGCGCCGAGGGCAATCAGTCATGATTTTCTTCCTCTCACCTGAAGCACCGCGAGCGCGCCCTTTCACAAAGGAATCAGCAGCAGATTTGTAACGCCGCACCTGTCTCTTGCGGGTTTTAGCGCCGACACAATTAGCCCTAATTACGGCGCGGCCCTACGTGAAAGCCGCATGTGTGGTGGTTGCGATTGTTGCTAGTCAACCGTTGCATGCTGCAGCGGAATGTCAGCAGCGGAGCAGCCATCTTGGCCAGCCTCTTCCTGCGCCTGTGTTACGCTCTCACCAGTGAAACACAGGAGCTGCAAGGCTTCCTATCTCTTTCTGTTTACCCGCGGCTCTCTCTCGCTCTCTCTCTAGCGGTGCGGCTCGTCTTCTACAAGAGGAAGTGGCCATGCTCTGCAGGGTGCAGCTTGCAGGAAGAGAGAGAGAGAGAGAGAGAGAGAGAGAGGAGGGAGAAGGGGGAGGGAGCTTGCAGGCTGATAACACACTCAACCACAGATGGTTGAGCAAGGTTGCAAGAGAGTGAGGGAGGAAAAGCGGCTGTAAAGACAGGCAGAGAGGAGAGGAGAGGAGTGGGAGAGTGTAAAAAGAGAGGAGCTGAGTAGGAGGAAGCTGTCTCTCTGGTAGTTTTTGCCAAAGCAACGGAACGAAGAGGAGAGAGGAGCGAGCTCAGGATCTGGGAACATCTTCCTGCTGCAGCCAAAACATCTTCTGCCGGCTCCTCGCCCTCGACCCTGGGGACGGACGGATGCTTACACAAATAAATTCCGGCGTAATTGACCTGCATCTTCAACCGGGGGCTTGATTCAAACAGTTTGTTCCTCCGCAGAGACACGGGGCAGGACGCAGAACAGGATGCGGTATTGCATGCATGGCTTTGCGTGTGTTTGTTTGCGGCTCATAACAGGTGCTCTCAGGTGAGCTGCGTTAACTTGAAACCAGCCTGTAAACTGACTCCGTGACACCGCCGCGAGCCTATATCTGCGCGTGAGGCCGTGTGTGAATGTGCCAGGTGCATATACTGCATGGTCTGTGTGGATTTGTGACACCGGCGTCAGAGCATTTGAACCGCACACACACACACACACACACGCACACGTCAAGAGGAAGTGACACGTCTGTGCTCACTCTCCTATTATTTCCTGATCCCCTCTCCGGTAGCACCTACAGTGCTCCGAATCTGAGCCGAGTTCACCTGTTTGGCCCCGGGCAGGTGGGCCCGAAACGATCTGGATGCATCAGCAGAGGAGCGCTGACTTTTTCTGGATGAGCGGACGACACTTAGATGCGCGTGGACTCTGACTGGGGCTGAGTGTCGCTTCAGCCGTGCATTTCGAGACAGCCCGGCACTTCCTCAAGCTGTCAGCGTGCCGCCCTGGTGCTGTTCTGGTGCCAGAAGCCGTCCTTAGACTCCCCCCTCCATGACCGTCAACACGGTGCCGACCCCCTCCATGACCAGCAGTAACAGCATGAGTAGCGGGTACTGCAGCCTGGACGATGACAGCGAGGACTTCTCTTTCTTCACAGCAAAGACCTCGTTCTTCCGCAAGCCCAAGCATGCAGCTAAGGTACAGAGTCTGGATAAAACTCACCCTCATGCATAAAACTGTCATATTATTACAAGCTCAGATAGATAAGATGACTGGCGTTTCAGTGGGCCTGGGAACCGAGCTGACATTTATATCAAAAACATGCTCTAAAAAGCAGAAGTCTGGAGAGGAAGTGGTGGAGTTTGTGCATGTTTGAGCAGGCCTCGACTTTATGTGTGTGTGAGTGAGCGCGCGTGCGAATGTACGTGAGAGTGTTGCTGTCATGCGTCTGCGATGGGAAGCATCGATCCGCCGGCTTGTCGGCCTCGCTCGTCAACCTTGATGCCTCCGGGCGGCTCGTTTGTCAAGTGAGCGGCGAGTATAGATTCAGGCGCAGCCCGAGAGCACAGTTCCTGCCGCGTGGTTTCGCCTCAGACCTCCAGGAGCAGTCTTCAGGTTGAATGTGCTTGAGCAGAAATAGTGTGTAAATGATGTGAACCTCCGGATCACATAGAGGTGTCCTCTCTACCGTGTGTGGGCGATGTTTCCTCAGAGACAGATCTGATGCTTATGCATTTTTGTGTGTGTGTGTGTGTGTGCAGGGGCATCTACTTAACAGCACTTTGTAGTTACCATAGCAACTCTTGGTTTTGCTGGCACCCTTCGCACTTCCTGAGATTTTGTTTTGGCTCTACTGTACATTCACTTCTCGCGTACTCGTGTAATAAACCATAACTACAGCCCGTACAGTGCTACTCTCCCCCTCCGCAGGGTGCTGCTCGTCTGCGGTCGGATTTTCTTTAGCATAAATGAGAACGCGTGAAACATTTCTTAGCCCTCCTCTTGCTGTCCTTGTCCTGCCCTGCCTTTGGTGTCTGACTTGGAGAAGGTATAATCTCTGAATAATTGACCAGCTGCGTTGTCGGCGTGTGGAGTCAGTGTTGCGGCCATACTGACACAGACGGGGTATTGAGGTTAGCTCGTCTGGCCTGCCAGCGCTGGGGCTGCCAGCTCATTAGCCTGGCACCATACAGCTAGAGAAAAGCAGTGCAAAAATATAATGCAGAAGCACGGTTCACTTGCAAACACGAGAGAGAACTGCTCTTTGTTCTCGGTGGTAACTGACCTGATGTCTCTGGCACTAAAAGTAGCCTTATACTAGGCTGCATTTTTACAGAGCGAAGTTCTTCCCGTGTGTTTGAATATGCAAACAAGCTATGCAAAGGTCTGTGTGGCGGTTTAGGAACAAGACCACACCTTGAAGACGACACGTCATTATTGCAAGAAAGGAGGGAAGGGAATCAGGATGAAAAAGATGAGCTGTAAAGACTGGAGGTGGTCTCCTGATGGAGAAACCCAGGGAATGAGACTCAGGACCGGGACATGTCTCAAGAAGTTTTGTCTCCTTGTCCCCACTGTTCCTGTAATTGGATATGGAAGAGGAAGAAGTAAAAGAGAGGGGAGGGGTTGAGAAGAGAGACAAATTGGGAGAGAGAGGCGTTATACACTAATCAGGCATAACATTATGACCACTGACAGGAGAAGTAAATAACATTGACCATCATGTGACTATTCAGTGTTCTGCTGGGAAACATTTGGACCTGGCATTCATTGGTGTGGATGTTACTTAGACATGTAGCACCCACCTAGACCAGACCAGACACCCCCACCCCATAGCAATGATACTGCTTGGTGCCATCAGGGAATGTCATTGCTATGACCATCCCCAGCAGGATGCAGCCTGACACAGACACACACACAAA
>JASGAT010369563.1:13748-30627 GCA_030220025.1 Chelon auratus | reverse complement strand
AAAAAAAAAACATCACATGTAACCGTAAAAGGTGTCTCGTAAAACAGCTTGATCAGACAAAGTTGTAACATTCTACTTTTGCTATCACACGTTTTAACTCTATGAAAAATGTGCTAAAATAAACCTTCCCCATGATACCATGCCAACAGACAAATTTCTTTAAACCCCTACTAATATACACAGTTCAGTTGCCGTTTTGATCACATGGAATTTCCTGAGAATGTAGTAATTAGTTCATTTTCAAGTCATTATCATGGATGTATACAGTGTAGTACAAGCTATCGGAATATGCAGCACCATATGGTCCGCATGGCCTGTGGGCTTTGTGAGACATTTTTTCACGGTAAGAGTGTAAGATGAGCAGGTGAGCCCAGAAACAAAAGTTATAGAAGAAATAAAGAGAGAAGGAGAAAAGAAAGAGATAGAAAAGGGCAAAATAAGAAAATCATCATAGGGTCAAACCCAAAACTGACAAACACAATGAAGTCTGGCTTGTAGCCAAGTGAAACAAGCAACATGATATAGTGAATACTGTATCCTAGTTACACAAAGCCAGAAGAAAAAAACAATGGATAACTGCAATTCCCTGACTGGGTAACATTTTCCTGCAAAACAGGAAAGATGGCAGCGGTGAAGGATATTTCACTAAACACAAGGTCGATAATCTGGTTTGAACTTGTTCAAAGTAAACACAGCAATGAGACGCCTAAACTTCACCTCAGTAAAATTTTAGAAAAACAAAAAAAGAACCAACGAATAAATGCTAGTTACCTACTAAATCCTAAATTTAAAAGGAATAAAAAAAAGAATATTAATGAGACGTTAACAAGGGACGCCGGTGTTTGCCTTACGATGACAAAAACATCACTCGTTGGTATTCTTAAAGGTATTTTAGTGGAAAACATGCTGATGACTCATCCTGCACTAGTGGGCGTGTACTCATTTTGCATCCCTGCCTCTCCCGTCGACTTTCTCTCTCTCGCCATTGGAGCTAACCAATCAGAACAAACTGGGCCTGTCCTTGTAGTTCTGTTAATATGCAAAAATAAATAGCAACCCACTAGCCATTTCGTGGGACTTTAGCGTAAGGGACAGGTGGCTTAGTTAAATGCAAGGCGTATGTAAATCACAAAATGTCTTCAGATAAGATTTCTTCATCTACTTTCATGTGTGTCTCAGTCTTCCAGTAAGGCCGTTAGAGTTTCTTAGTAGTACTGTGGTGTAGCTCTTTATGACGCATAAAAAAAATCCTATTTAAATGCAACTCTCTTTCAATAACTGTAAAATTACAGGGTATGGTACGCACAAACATTCTGGCCTGGAACAACTCGCTCTGATTACACATCTTAAAAGTTATGTTTTATTTTCACATGTTACCCCTCTAGCAACGTCCAAAACCATCGTGTCATTACTATAAATAACATTATGCAATTCGTCAGCCTGGCTGGATATTCTGGAAGTTCAAAACGCCATTTGTGGGCAACTTCATTTCGTTGGTAACTCCTGAACGGAACGGTCTCCTACGTTCTGATACATCCCAGTGTGGGTACGTAAGCTTTATACCACGGGAAGGGAAAAGTCCACAGTCGAGTGTAAGTCCATGATCAACTAGCGGGATTACGTTGTGGCTTCCTTAAGTCTTTTATGACACGGACTCCCCATTTCAAAGAGGAGTCTCTAGTTCACAGCCCACAGAAGGAGCAGTAGAGTCGATTCCAATCTCCACTCCAACCATTATAACTATCGCCACATTGTTTAATTGTACACGTGTAACTCCACGCTCTACAAACAAGACAAAACACTGGGAAATATGCAAAAAGCTAGATTTGTGGAACAAAGTTCGGCAAAATTATACAAAAATCCATCTTGTCTCAGATACGGTCAGAAAGGAGAAGACAGCGCATGTTTGCTTTCACCTGTCACAAGCAGCCATTTGCTAATTTTCAGACTATCATGAACAAGGCTCAGGCTTAGAAACAAAGGGCCCGCTAACAAAGCTTCCCACGGAGAATTGACTGCGGACTTGGTTTCTATTTACATACAGATGCACTGGCAGGAATTTGCATAATGTTTTTTGTAGCTGGGTGCTCAGGGGAGCAGCATTGTAACATATTGGTGCCTAATGAACTCTGAAAAAAATTGATTTTCCACAGAGTAAATTAAGAAATGCATTATAGCTGTTAAAGCAATCTTGGGGGAAATCGGAGCCTTCCTCTGCTAAACTACGCTTGATAAGTAATAAATTACATGTTACACTTATTTGCTTTAATTCATGCTAATTTTGCCCAATTAATGTATCACTGTAGTTCTGAGGGCAGCCACTGGAGATTTAATTATTTATTGGGTTTTGGTGTGTCTGTGTGCTTGTGTTATATTGTTGGCATATGATGTGTGCCTGAATCCATTGTTTGTGGATATTGCGAGGCACTTCATATAACTTTATTTGTTTCTGCGGCTTTCTGCTATAATTATAAGCACTTGTATGTGTGTGTGGGTTACGGAGTTAAATCCCATGTCTGCTGGGACTTCCTGACAGAGGCCCGATTGTCTGTGGCTGCAGACTCAAGGCCTTTTCTCTTTCTGACTCCAACACACACAAACCTCACACTCACACTCACACACTTGGACTAGTTTTAGCTGCCTTCCTCCCCTTCCTTCCCTCTACTCCCCTCCTTCGCTGGAGGGTGAGTCATTGTTTACGGCCCTTTCACTCTGCTGTCCTATCACCCTGCTCTGACTCTATTTTTCCATTTAGTCACAACCCCTGCGTGTGCTGACATGACACCAGGCCTGGCCTTGCATTTCCTACTTGAGCTGTCTCCTCGTCCGTCTGCGTCCGTCCACATGATAATCTGGCTGCAGCTTTTCAACACTTATCACTGTAGTTTACATTTTAGGCATTCTGTTTGTAGCTAGAGTGACTTTTATTGGACATGCATAGCAGCTGGTAGGGGATTTACAGCACTGCTTAGACCAGAGGGAAAAAAAAAAAGTGTGGCTTTGTTCAGACTGTGGGTAGAATCGGATAATCAGATTAGATTCTTTAATACAGCTGTATGTACTGTTATTTGCAAATGATTTGCACATCCAGACATCACCAAGCTAAGGACATATGAAACAGTAAAGATAAATTAACGCCACTGTGTGTGTTGAATCTAGAGCCCACACAGCAGCCTACAAGAGTGTCCTACTTGTGCACTGGTGTGTAAGCACCCTTCTGTAACTATGCCATTAATTAAAGAATGATTTCTTTGTGTATATGACACTGGCGATTGGAACTGAGCCGCTTATATGTTGGAGTTAAAGCTAATAAATATTGAACAACATTTATTTCTACTCATATCGCCGAAACTAAGAGTAGAAAGTGTGTACAACCACTGAACTGAGGCAGAAAGAGGGTGAATTTTTTGTACTTGAATAAATGACCAGTCACAGTAGTTGCAGTCTGCACCGGCTTACACGTAATTATGTTTTTTGGGAAGGTGCACATCAGGCTACGTTTATATTTGACACAGAACCATAAATCTAGCTTCACTTCGCAGTTGCGCTGGAGACGCAGCTTGCCTTTCTCACGCAGCTCAATCTCACTCTCCAACAATTGCGCTGTCAAGCCGCGGCGCACAACTCCTCCATCGCCAACACAGACAAACTCATTGACAAAAAAAGCTGCAATGTTCCATGCTTTCTTCTTGGCAGCATGGATTTTACTCAGTCACTAAGAATGGTGATGTGTGTCGTATTGTGAATGATGCAAAAGATACAACTCAAGTCTCCACAGTGACACAACACAACCAGAAAACACAACAGGAATCAAATATATATATTTGAACATCTATAAGCATGAAAATAAGTGGAAAACGTTGAGTTAGTTCAAAACTGAAGCTGCGCATGGTGACATGTTGGCATTTTTTAAAATCTAAAATGTCAAATGATTAAAGTACAATTGCACATACATACGCACACACCTTGCTGGAAGGGTCAGTGGAATCTCAGGCCACTGCTGAATGTTCCTTTGCGAGCGTTTGGCGAAGCTGCTGGAAAAATTTACTGTTGAATTAGCTTTTTGTTTCACTATGCAGCAGCAGAGATTGGGCCCTCTGCTTCCCTCCTTATAACCTGACAGTGAAGACATTTCTCCCATAATAACAGTAAGCCACTGTAACACTGATAAAGCAAGTTCAGCTGGGGAACTTAATACAACCATGTGCAATCACGTACTTTATGCAAATTCGAGATATGCTAGAGAAGATCTGCAAGCACACCTGTAAAAAAAAAATAAAATAAATAATAAATACTTCAACAAGAATGACATGATGGCCTAGTTAGCTATCAGCCGCTGTCAAACCTAATAAGAATTAAAAGGAGTTAACACTACTTTGTTTCTCTCCCCTTCAAGTACTGTCTCTACCCCTGCACTCACTTCTGAGGCATCCACTAAGTATCCACCCCCATCAGACCAATATTAAAAAGCTTAGCTGCCGATGGTTTTTCAAGTAAATTAGAGAAAACAAAATCTCTCAGATTAGTCAATTAAGTGGCACATTAGCCCGAGACTTAATTAAAAGATAGTGGGGCATACAGTCTTTAAGGATATAGAGAGGCGACGGGAGTGTTTAAACAGCAGATTGAACAAATGGCACTTATTAAAAACTTGACTGTGAGTCACTTGACACCTCACACATCCCCTGCACCTTGAGCTACATAAACAGAGTGTCAGCTCCCTAGGTTCCCGCTATGCAAATCTCCAGGATGAGGCGAAGAGGAAGTGCACTCGTCACACAACATCCCCGCCTGGAACGTCAAGATGCCCTCCTACAATCAAGAGGCTTTGCAAACCAAAGCGGAAACATTTAGCATTTCAAACTTTCTACACCATTTATGAGAAGCGATTATCAATGTTTTTGAAGGCAAACGGGAAATTAGGCTCAACAAAAAGAAATTTAAGTCGCCGTCAAGATGCATCTTGATCTTTAACTCTGAAAAAGCGTTAGTAGGTTTGGCATCCAAGACAATTTATTCTCACAAACCCCTTCTGAGATAATATGTGTGCGCATGCATGGTGTCAACTTCTCTTTGAAAAGCATCCTTAATTAAACCTTTTGTTCTTCCAAAATGACAAAAAAAAGCAGATCCAGGCAAGCAAAAGGCAGTTATTGTGTCAGAGTGCTGAGACTGAAGGTACACTAAAACATCACAGTTCACTGCTCGTGTTGCCATTTCAGCGTCACTTTCTATCCGGAACAATGCGACAGCTGACAGCTCGCACCCAAGAATTATCACGCTAAACTGAATTATTTCTGCCACGTGTTAATTTATTAACAACCTGTGCATGCTCTAATGTAGCTTGCATTTGCATATACATTTTTAACCTGCGAGCTCAATCGTCTTGAATATTCTTTCGGGGGCTGGGAATATTTCAAACCGCCTTTTGTCGAGCCGTGTTTGAATTTTGAAGAATGGGGCAGGGAGGGAGGGAAGAAAGACACATAAATCTCACACATGTCCACAGGGCACATATTCTTTAAGGGCAGAAATCTGCACTTCATCACCTTGCAACATATGAGATGTGGCATCTCCGATCTGAGGCGTCCGCCTCCTCCTCCTCCTCCCTTGTTCCGTGCCTTGCTCACTCTCTCCATGTCTCAAAGAGGTGCCTGTAACTTCAACTTCTGCTTTCAGGTGGCTTCAAAAACAGCTAGCTTGTTTAGGTGGCACCCCTGGACTCTTCTGACAAAGAAGAGCAAATATACAGTATTAATAATCAGCTATGAACTATTCATATTTGGCTTCAAACCCAAATGGAATATGCAACTACAAACTCGACAAGACTTGTCATGTACCGTATGTTATGAACACTATCTGCACCAGAGAAGCAATGCTATAAAGTTATGTCGTGTATATTATACAAACACAGGAAAACTCGGATTCATTTACACCGCAGCAAGCATGTCAATTATCGCTAGACAATGAATATTAAGAAAACATGAATCAGTAAACATAACTGACACTTTCCACAATAAGAATATCCTTTGTTCGCACTAGATAAATTAAGCATGAGATGATCCTTTTCCCACCCACCCACCATTAATCTACATCCACTCCTACTGTATGCCTTATGTCCTCAGACTATATAGTGTATAAGTATATTCTTCTATAACGTATATGTTCCTGAACTACATTACGATTAATCATCATCTTTTCTTATTCGTTATGCCAAAAGCTTGACGAGGAGCAACTTGTGTTTTTTGTAACCAATGACTACATTTACTGTACATGAACCAATATCATGTTTTTTGTCATTAAGTAAATATTACATACATCCGCAATCTGTTGGTGTTCAAGTCTTTTAATAATGTTTGAAAGTAAGTGCGTTTCTCTTTTCTTCTGGCTACAGGTCTCTATCTCGGCAACGCAAACTGTTGGCTGCAACACACAGAGCTGACAGCCAAACAGCCAAGATGTCACAAATAGCAACTAAGATGTATTCTGCTCCGAATGTGGCCCATACTGGCACCGAAATGCAACAGTATTTCCCCACATAGTGAAAAGAGCCTCAATTTACCACAACAGTAGTCGATTCCAGTCTATATTTCTAATAATACTAGTTCATCATATTTTAGTTTCAAGCTTTGTTCTATTCTGCATTTCTTTAAAGCTAGTGACAAACTCAACATTTCCATCTTGAAATTAAAAAGCCCTCTGATGTTTAAATGGACTGAAACCCTTTATTTCTTAGCAGTGCTTTTAGTATGAAACATGTTCAGACATACCATATGTGCCTATTGGACTTCCCCAGAACAACAATCCGTTAAAAATAGCATGATTATATTGCTGAATTTGAAAGTGTCAGACGTGTACAGTACACCATGCGCTAGCTCAGTGTCAGCCACGCCTCCACCATTACCTAAGACGTGTTTTTTATTTGAGGAAATGACAGTAATATCTGTATATTCCACGTGTCTTGATATGAAAATCTTTTCAAGTAGCCCGCTTCTGTAAAGTTCTCTTCATTATATTTTTGTGGAAAAAAACATTATATACATATGCACCAATCAGGCATAACATTATGACCACCTTCCTAATATTGTGTAGGTCTGCCTTGTGCCAAGAACAGTTGTGACTCATCAGAGAATGGACATGGGCCTTCTGAGGGTGTCCTGTGATGTCTGAATGAACAGAATCTTGTTAGGTGGAGCCTTTGGGTCCTATGGGTTAAGAGGAGAGGCCTCTGTGGATCAGGCATGTTCCACTGCATCTCACAGATACTGTGTCACAGATCAGTTTGGGATCTAGTGAATCTGGAGGCCAGGTCAACACCTTGTGCCGTTTTTCATGTTTTTTGAGTTGTTCCTAAACCGTTTTTGTGTGTGTGCCTGTGTCAGGCCGCATCCTGCTGGGGATGGCTGCTTTGCTATGGGGCGGGGGTGCCTGGTCTGGTCGAGGTGGGTGGTGCATGTCTAAGTAACATCCACATGAATGTTAGGTCTAAAGTTTCCCAGCAGAACATTGAATTGTCACAAGAAGTTAACAAGAATATTATGTCTGATCGTGTATATTTAAACCTAGCAAAAGTAAAAACTACAAACGTGGACATTTAATGATATATACATTTTTTTTTTAACTACGTGTGCCAAAGCTTTAAAGCTAAAACAGCTTGTGATGGCATGCACGATATCATGCAGCAGTTAAACTGAAATTGAACCCTTAGACAATAACGCACATGTTAATTCACAGTTTAAGAGGTTTTGTTCCGGATGAAGATGCGAGCAGGTGTTGCCAGCGCACACCTGTAAACTTTCCCCGCGCATCAAATCCCCTGCGGCATGTGTACAAAACACCCCGCCAATGCCTAGTTACCTTTCTTTTTAATCCGCGCCGCGCACTACTCATCATCACAAACAAACTGTCGCCACGGCAGTTTGTTGCTTAAGATGTGTTTATTTGTAGCAGATGAAACAATTAGGGACAGCTGACAGGCAAATAAACACGTCGAGGCGAAACATCTGGGCTTTAATCGCTGCTGTGTTGTTGTTGTTGTTTGTGGGGGAGCTCGCCGAGTCGAGCCTAACAAGCGAGCGGAACGCACCGCGCATCAGGAAAACAATTTAACAGATCAGACGACTAATATCGTGTTTGTTTATTTGTTAAAGAAAGAAAAATCAGAAAGAAGTGCACACCGCTGAGTTCGCCGGAGTGGAATATGGAAAAACACTTATCTGAACATGTTGGTTTGATCTTGTTTTTATCCCTGCATCTTAAGAGGCAGCATGTTGGTGTGTGTGTGTGTGTGTGTGTGTGTGTGTGTGTGTGTGTGTGTATCTATGTGTGTGTACGAGAGGCTTTGCCTGTCAGTCATGTTAACTCAATGTGAAGAGGCTGCTCCAAGCGGAAAGTTGAGTCCTATATATTTGCCACAATGGCTGGTGTTATTAAGACCTTGATCCATGTTTTCTTTCTGCATGGAGGGAGGTAAGCTACTACATGCTCTCTCTCTCCTTTTGTCTGGGTGGGGTTGGCTTGGTTGAGTCAGCCTGAGAGGAGACTTGCACACAGCTCTATAATCAAGCTTTTTTGAACCATCATGAGGGAAGTTTTTCTTTTGTTCATCTGCAATTTAAACGTGTTCTTAATAGAAAAATTAAAAAAAAGATTTCAGCAAAACCAACAATCTAGCATTTAAAAGGGGGTATTATGTAACACATCTGAGTGTTGATAAATTGTGTCACTTGGAAGTGCAATAAAAATACAGATTCAACCGTGAATTGCAAAGGACGTTGTTATTTCAAAAGGAATTACGTCTGCACAAGAAACATCTAGCAACCGCGTTCATCATAAACAAATCCTGCTCTGTAAGTGGTTGTAAACGCCCGCATAATAGAACAAGCGCGGCCTGGCAAACAACCTGCCAATCACTCACGAGATCTAGATGAATGGAGGCCTCCGGCGTCCTCGTTCATTTAAGAGATGTTAAGAACAAACAATCAAAAGTGCTGCTTGGGAGACCGCGACACGTCCACATCAGCAAATGACATGTAACAATGGTGACATCTAATTTATAGCTCAAGGAGCGTGTACAAGCAAATAAACAGGCATCCCTGATCCGCACGTCCCTCTCAATTTGCCTCTCCCACGGTCCATTGCCTTCCAGAAGCAGAGGCAAAAGGAAAATAGGAAAGTTGAAAGTGCACAACTTTGAGCTGATGTCTTATTTACAGGTCCAAGACCCCTGATCTCTCTCTGAGCGCCTGTGCAGGCATCCATAAAACACCAACCTCCCTTACCACAAGCACGCAAACACAACACAGAAAACGTTCCACTTGCACGTACGGCTTAAGGTGCCGAAATATCTGGGAGATGTGAGGAGGGAGGGGGTGTTTTCTGCAATGCAGAGGAAGAGAGGAAATGATTGATCTCCGTGTCTTTTCCCTCCTTTTATTCTCCGACTCTGTCGTTCCTCTCAGGCAGATGTTGTAGACGCCGTCTTCTCAGGGCACAGCGTGTGGCAGAAACTTTGAACCTCACTGTGCCCCATCCAGGGTTTTTTTTTTTTTTTTTCAAGTTCCAGTCTCGTGATCTCGCTAACTGCCAGATGTTATCTTTGCATCACCGTGGTGACGCCTCCAGGTAACAAGGAGATTAGAAGCAGTCAGAGGCCTATGTACAACAGCAAAGCTTTAGCAAAAGGGGGTCTTTAAATATTTAAGGTATGAGCACGATCACACATTGTTACTCTAAGAAGAGAGGGGAACAAAGAATACAAATTTTTCCCTTGGAAATCATTTACATTTCATTGCCGAGACTTGAGACTGATATCATTTGAGAGAGTTCAGTTTTTAGTAGCAGACTAAAAATACACAAAAATAAATAAAATTTTGTTATTCTGTCAGTGCTAATGCAGTTTTCATGCGGTTTTTAATGTTTGTAACCGCATTAATAATTTGTGCGACAGAAATAAGCAAACAAACAACACCTGGTGTGCGATGGCGGGCTTCTTCGGCCTCTTGTCAAAGTCAATTACAGCTCTCAGGTAATGACCCTATTTGCATTGTAAACCAGGCCCATGTGTGAGGGGGCTAATGGGGCCACTACCTGAGGAAATTAATTGAAAGTGACATTAGTTGAACTCTACATTTTTTTTTTTCCTTGCACAGCTCTCTGAATGATCGTCTCATCTTATTTTAATGTCGCGCCACAAGTCTAAACAGGGAGGTCAAGTCTTTTTAAACTTTGACACAGAGGAGGGGGGAGAAAAAAAAGATATTATGGTGCATGAGAGCACAGCAATCGGTAATCCTTTTCTTTACACTTAAAGAAGTGTGCATACGGAGGAGGTCGGGGTGGATGGCTGGGTTTGGAAAATGTTGGGACTTTGAAACGACACCAGTGTCCTGTGTTAAACTAAAAGTTAATGTTTTAACTGTGATCATTTCAGAACTTTAACCATACATTTAAGATTATAACTTCTGGATTAAAAACCACAGACAATATCCCAATTATAATCTGTTACAACGCACGAGTAACCACATACCACAATGTAACAATGCATGTAATTTTCTGATTTGCTTGGGATGGAAAACTGCCCCCAGATGCTGACAGTTATTATATCTGAATGATTACCTTTAATGATGCGCAACACAATATTTTAAATGCAACAAAATGAATCACCCCGGTGCTAACAGTCAGGTAATGGTGGCTATTATGAATCCTATGGATTGACAAGAGGACCGAGGGGGAAAAAACATTTTCGCCAAAAAAGAATTGATGATCCAGCTAGATGGATGGGGAATAAATAGCAGTGCAACACATTACCATCACCCCCTCTTGTCCTGTTTAATTAGTCATATTATTCCTAATTATGATATGGTTATAATCTTATCAGTATACAACGCTCAGGTCTACCCCTGATATGAAAGTGAAGGAAGCAAAACACCATTAATGTTCCCATCTGTTTTTTACTCATATAAAGCGACAGCAAAAGCAGTAATTTGTTCTCATGGCCGAGGGCAGGAGGACTTTCATTTTCTGAGTGAAAGAGTATCCCACCCAATTGAGCAGGAAGAAGGGCTGAATGGATGGATGGATGGATAAATACACGGCTAGTCAGAGAAGGTGGCCGCGACCACGCACTAATTTATTGTAATATGGTAAAAAAAAAAATGACCTTGAGATCACAGAAGTGCTGAATTTCTCCCCAGACGGCAAACAGAAACAATGGAGCAGTCCTAATTGTGACATTACAATCCAGCACACAGCGAGCGATCAGAGGGGGATTGATTAGAGGAGTAGAAAGGTGGAAGACTTTGTGAAAAGGTCATTGCGCACTCTACCTGGAGTTTTTCAAATTTCCAGCCTTCCGCGTCCTCTGTAAATGTGGAATAAAGTGAAAAAAGAAAGAAAAAGTACAACTCCTGTGTGATTACAGACTTTGCGGACAGCGATATTTTCCCCAACGCATTAGTGAAATAAGATGGTAATTTCCTGGGGCCAGGGTGTATCCAGGCAGAAAATGATAAAAGGAAATAAAGATAGAATGGCAAGGGGAGTCTCTTCCTTTCTGCTCTACCAGCGGAGGAGCTGACGTGGAGGTTAATTGAGGGGTTAACAGGGGGTGGTGTTGGCTGAAGGTCAGACTGCTGTTCCAGCCAGCAGGAGGTCCCTGCTCCCTGATGACCTGACTGAGTGTTGCTGGTCATGTTTTCATGTTAATGCTGATGCCGTTCCCAGGTTAGCACCCTCTCTAATAGAGGAAGCACTGGAGGAGGAGGAACGTGCAACATGTGAAAGGCAGACTAGAGAGGTTAAATATGTGGACGTCACAAAACTTAGACGTTAGCCTGCTGCTTCATCCGCTAGAAAGAAGTAAACTCAAAATACAAAATGGAAGTTTGACATTAATTCTCTTAAGACTCTTGTGTATGTAGACAAATGTAGTAATACAACTCACTGAGCAATGGCTAGCAGGTCTAGATTAAGTGCAGTTATTCCTTGGAAACTGTTGGCCCTTCTAACATATTCGGACAAAAGAAACAGTAAAGGTGAAAGAAATTATTTAAATTTTTGATATCTACAGTCTGATTTTCTCTTTGTTGTTGAAGTGAGTCTTAGCTCGCTATGGCCCTCGGAAATAGAAATGTGTGGCGAGGGATTTAAAAAGGTCAGTAAGTTATTTAATATAAATCTTTACACTGTAAGAAAAATCATTTTCAAGCGTAGATTTCATCTCATGATCAGCTGATAACTCTTGCCAGGAAAATAACACTTTGCAGTCTGAAAAGGACCATATAGGCAAAGACCAGGCTGAATCGAGCTGAATCCTGTACGTACAGGAAACCCCTTAACAGATTTTGCAGCTGAAGGAATTTAGCACGGAGGAGTGGTCCAAAATTTCAGCAAACGGAAATCAGAAACTTGAGGACCTTTAGGCACACTGCTGAAAAGTTGACAGAAGCGAAGAGAAGCATGTCACATTGCACAACAGGAACATGAAATGATACACACAATAACAGCATAAAACAATCTGTTTTTTGGTAATGTTTTATTTTAAAAAATTTTTCTCTGTAAGATTTACGATAATGTACAAAACTAACAAATCGAGCCGATAAATCCAATTTAAGCTGAAGATGAAAATGAGAAGAAATGAGTGCAAGGCACAGCATGAACAGTACTGCATAAGACAACTACTATTTTCCATATACTTTTTCTTTTAGATAAATTCTTCACATTATCTACATAGTGTTTTTTTTTGACACTCTTTAGCCCGTAACAAACTTGTAGTTTGAGTTCATAATAAACATGAAAATGAGGTTTACTTTCTGCACATTATCTGCTGAAGAGGTGCCTATCCAACCTCCTCATACAACTAACAGTGCGCCATTAAGACGAGCTGTACATGACAGCGCATTATCTTTGACGGCGTTAGGAAGGGACATTTTTTGTTACCATTTAGTAAGCAGTGCTAATGAGGGCCAGCATTAAGTATCATCACTTAAACAACATCAAAGCGGATCTCCAAGACTAGAAAATGACTCCGCTGGTGATTCACCATAAACTCATCGAGAGATACACAGAATTAAGAAGCAGAAAAAACGGAGAAGAAAACTGCCTTTACCCTGCATTAGTTTACCATTTCAACATGACAGTTCATGATTCCTTTTTTGTATTGGGAGTCACTGGGCTCGAATCCCAAAAGCCGCTTATATGGCAAGTAGGGTCACCGTTTTTTAATTCCTTATCACAGGCCTCATGAACAGAGTGCAGTTCAACAAGTCATCCTTGCACAGTGAGTGCTGTATGTGAAATAGTATCACAGAAAAAAAGACTTGTACCATACGCAGCAGACAAAGCCTAATCATTGATAACCAACATTAGAAAGGGACTCTCATAGAAATAAAGAGTGTGCACGTATCAATCTGACTTTGAGGCAGAATATTATACAGTGAGCTGGTCAAACCCTTTTTGTATCTGCACTATATTTCCAGTAACCCCAATGTTTCAAATACTTAACCAGGAGGAGTGAGATGAGTTTTGTGGAATAATAATTTTGTAAACATTACAGCACTTATTCCAACAATTATGAGCTTATCAGCAATTTTGTGCAGTTATCTTAAAAGATCATTTCAATTACACACTTAGTAGAAAAGTAAAACCATTTTGTCCCTATAAAATCCGTTCCTTTATAATGTTCGCGTGACGTCCTGATTCAACTTTGATATTTCACCAGTTTCTCCTGTTCTACAGTAGATATGTCTAAATGGAAGTCTGTGTTCCAAAGTAACAGAGAGCAATAAAGAATGTATGACCTATCACATAAACCTTTTACAGTGTTGTACAGTAACCACGACTGCAACTCAGCATCAAAAAAACACAAAAGGTACTGAAAATGAAACAAGAGTAAATGTTGTTTTTTTTCTAGAAGGTATGCAACATGTCGTTCACAAAGTGACTAAATAGAAGCAAGATGAAACAATTAGACAGCATTCCTGATGTAACAATAAAATCTTTAAAGGCGGTCTGTGATAATACTTTTCCGAAACTGAGAGAATACTTAAAATACACAGAAGATTTAACTGACGTGTTCATATATTTGGAGTTACTTCTAGCCCGCGCTGAGCTGGTTTTGATGGAGAAGCCCAGTGTCAAGATACATCTTTCAAAGCATGCATTACACAGCCACACCACACTCTTTAACACATACTGAAAAGTCAGACCTGCACAAACACGTATTCCAATCATCACACACACACACACATACACACATTCCCCTCCGTCTGTTGCTGAATTCAAAGTGACAGCAGCAGCAGTTTCCTTCTGTGTTTTCATCCAGGGTCCAGTTATCCCCAGCAGAGACACCCTGGTCCACACCGGCGTACTGCAGACCTCCCTATGTGGGGAAACAGATGCCGCAGCACTCCATACAGATTTCCAGGCAATCTGAGGACTCACAGCAGGCATCCATGATGCCACAGTCCATGTCACAGGGGCAGTTGCAGTCATCGCCCAGGTCATCGGCGCAGCAGCAGCAGCAGCAAGCCTCTGATGTGCATGCGCCGCACGAGGCCTGAGCCACCACCATGTTGCAAAGCGTCAGGAACTCACAGAACAGGCAGGCCAGGATGCAGTGAACACAGCAGTCTGAGTCCAGGTCAAACCAGTCGGGGTGACAAGTTGTGAAGCGAGATAAATATGTGAATAAAATGAAATAAATTAAAAAGAACAAAAACACAAATATGAACAACACAAATCCATAAAAAACAAAATAAATCAAAATAGTGCATTTATTATATCTTATTTCCAGCCAAATAAATGAAAAGTATAGAGTGAGTGTGTTAGTTGATGCATACTTGACAAGCTGACAGGTTGAAAAGAGTGTGTAGTTAAAGAGTGATGGCAAACCGGGATGGGGGAAATAAGAAAATTCAAAGAAACGAATTCATCTCCTGCAGTTTTGATTAACAGACCGTTAAATAATTGTGGCATTATCATGCAAACTGCTAGGTTGATCAAACAACGATGATTAGCGAAGTCCTAGAGTCTCTCCCTGGCAAATAGGTGAATTAATGCTGGAAATGCTCACGCCTCTGATTAACCTCCTCACAGACCCTCTTTATGTGTCTGGTGCCAGGTTTCAGCTTGTTGTTTCGCAGCAATCGAGAGTTCCCCTTTAAGTTTCTAATGTGCCCATTAGTCATCATGAGTCTGGTTCTGAATGGCTGAATTAGTTTTATGTTTCATTAACATGTTACAGTGTTGATGTGAATGAGCAATGAAATAGGACAGATATTCCAAATATACTCCAAAGTTTTGCTCAAATACTTTCACTGACGTCGTTTTTATCGCTACATTTTTAAACTGATCGAAGAACAAAAAATGGCTTTCTCACTAAAGATGAATTCTGCAGATCACAGCAGAATCTAGATGCTCATTAGGTTACAGCAGCAAGAAACACATCCGCACCCGCTCACCTGAGAGCCGCTGCCCTAGAGTCACGATGTTTTCCAGCATACTTAAAATTACTTACGCAAAAGCCGACATGCTTTTCTATTTCAAGCAGCACTATGACGTGTCTTGAGAGCAAAAGAGGAGCTGGACCGGAAAAGATAGCATGATATAAACAAAATCATGGCTTTGATTTCCTTTCTCACATGTGTGTTTATGAGAATCGTACGTCAGAGAAGGGAAAACAAGCACTCTTGTAACTCGAACATCTTGTCTGCACTCAAGATTTGTGGAGTGAAAACCACCTTGTCAACCAGAGAGATTGTGTCTTGCAGTGTGAATTTGGCTTGAACTGAAGTTAAAGTTGTTATTTCATAAAAGCTGAGGTCACTTTTTCCGAATAATAAAAAGTTTAATTTGGAATACAACTCTTAAATGTGTTGCAGCCCTCACAAAAATGAATGCGTTCAGTTTATGTTGTCTGTAATCGAGCTTCTCCACACCAACCAGGTCTTCTGTTGTTGTATCCAAGTCAGTAAACCGTACTAAATATCCTTCGGTAAGTGAGCCTGGCATGCACTCCTGGCAGCTGTCTCCTTTTTGAACCAAGGGCAGGGCGGCGCCGCCGCTTTGGAGTGTTAAAAAGACATGATGTGGATGGATGCAGAAAAAAATAGCATTACAAACAGGGCACATTTGCATAACTTTCATCAGCCCATCTTGAGTTGTCAGAAGGGGCTGTTACTGATTGGGTTAGCGAAGGAAGGAGAGTGTGGAGGACGGAATGGGAAGGCAAGCTGAGGGCCGTTGAATGCTCATGTTTGATTAATCAAAGTAGAGGGGATTTTTTTTTTTTCTTTTTTTCTAATTTTGCAGTGCTAAGGGCTGCAGAGCTGACCAGGAGCACTAACTGCGATACAAACAAGATAGGGAAGGGAACATGAAACGAGCAAGCGTGTGCCTACATGTGTGCGCCTGAAGTTTGAATGCATCTTATTATCCTTATCTGAGGCCATAACACTGGCAGTAATGGAAGATGCATGAGAATAAATCCTTCACTATTTAACATCATGAAGTGGATACGCCGTAAACTGCTATTGGGCAGACTGTGGATTTGTTTCATTCTGGCATAACAAAACTCATACCACATTCCACACTGGCATCCACTGTAGTGTACAGCCATCTACAAACTGCCAGTCAGTGCAATAAACACTGCTCGGCCACAGCTTCATGCACAAAACCTCAAAGTTCAGCCTAACAAACTCTGAAGGACCCAGAGGGTATAGCCATGCCAGCATTCAGAATGTAACAGCAGACTGTGGACATGATACAAACACAGTACATAGGCATTAAGCAGTGGCCAGCCTTCTCAGCTATTCACTTGGATGTATAATTCAACACCAGCGATTAGTCTGGATCTAACAGAAGCTAGAAAAGAGGAGGG
>JASGAT010369563.1:0-13601 GCA_030220025.1 Chelon auratus | reverse complement strand
CAGACAGACAGAAAGGCAGACAGAGACAGAGTGAAACCAACCAACAGACAGACAGAGCAGCATACACTGACAATGCTCCTGTTTAATGTCAGCCAGCGGAGATGAAGCCCAGGGTTTGCAGGGCCAAAAAACAGCGTCCGGCGCCTCTGAGGAAATAGTTTGAGACATCTGGAAAGCTAACATCAAAAAACGGGGAGCGGCATGACACAAAACAAGCTGGATGGGCCTCAGAGCAGCAAGCTGTGCAAAACATTCAAACTCACAAAGAGTGAGAGGGAGGGCAAGAAAGCTAAACAGGGAAAGATGAAGAGAGAGAGAGAGAGTGTGATCAGACAAAGCCTTGGTGGCCATGGGAATGCACAGAAGGCACACATGGGTAAAGGGAGAAGAGGATGCGGCCGGGGTACTGAAGGTCCACCTCATGCACTTAAAGCAGGTCTGTTTATAAAGTATGACTGAGGGAAAAGTCAAAGCTAGAGCACTAGAGCTTACACAAAACACACACACACAAAAACACCTCTAGGTTCATAGCAAAGTAGAGGGCTTAAGATTCCGCTCCCGGCCTTGGCTCGAAATCTCTAAATGAGGCTAAAGCAGCTTTAAGACCTTAACTGATTACACACAATTAACAAAAACATAAACTGGATGACAAGAGCGCAGACAACACACCCTGCTGAACAAAAGCGGTGCAGTAAATGACTCCTCAGAAGCTGAGGTGTTATCACAGATTGGCTACGGTGCCAACGGCGTGTGCCAAGAATCACAGAGAGCAACAGAATCCCCAGAGCTAACTCCTGCTAGCTTACGCCTTTTATTTCCTATGTTCATGGGGCTGTTTAGGAGGCTAATTTCACAGGCAAACAGATTATGTTAATCCGTGTAAACATTCAAACACAACAGCTTGGCTGTTTTCCGGGGGGAAATAAATAGTTGAGAGCGAACATATTGATTCTGAGAGCTCTCGTGTCTGCAAATAAGCAACACTAAAGACATAATGAGACTTGTTGAGCAGCTGTTTTGTTTTTTTGCACTCCCTCTCTTCCGTTCTTTACCAATTAAGATGTAGAAAACATGACGTGTCTGTAATATCTCCGGTGAATGCATCCCACCTTTATCTGCGAGGCGTTGTGAATGCGTGTTTTGTTCATGTGCATTTTCATCTGATGCATATTTTAACTAGTGCATCATCAAATAAGGATCTGACTGCCCACTTTTTCTCTTTTTCATTTCAACTTATATCTCAACCTGACCATTGTTAATCTTTAAATAAGACATCTTATTTTCCATCCTCACCTTGGAGCAAAGACTCTCATAAAAACATGAAAAACATCAAAAGGCCTTGGGCTGGATAAATAAGAAGGAATGTAAGAAATATTTGTAGGAAATATGCCAAAACTCTCATATTGTACGGGCTAAGGTAGCATAGAGAACACATGCAAGTCCACAAATACACGCACAGCCACAGAGTACAGTAGCTGGAGGAGGGAGGCGTCTGGGCCCCGTTAATGAGGGCCAGGGTGGTGCTGACGGGATGTACTGAGAACCAAAAAGGGCCCAGAGAGGTGTGAGGGGTCGTGAGGGGCCCGAAGAAGGCTGGTCACGACTTTTAATAGGCACCCTGTGCTCTCAGGCCTCGTTAGACGGTCACACCTATCTCCCCAATGGAAAAGGACCGGCCAACAACCTTCATTACTGGACTCACCTCAGCCTTGCACCTGACAAAGTGACGGCTTCCCTGCATGGCAAACCGACCCACTGACTTGTTGTTAAAGAAAATAAAAGCCACAGGGGCGAGATAAGATGTCATTTGCTTGACGGGAGTGATAAATATGAGAGGTCATGCTCTGCCCTCATTAAAAGGTGAGAGAAGGTAAGAATTTATTATCAATATCTTCGAGGGTATTATTTCATGAGCGCCTCCTAAGAATAGTCCTGTTTTGTTTGATGGTGTTCTCATTTCACTGTGCGACTACAGACTAGGATTACATGATCAAGTATATTTGCCTGTAATCATCATTTAGTCAAACATGATATTTATATTTTCCCCAAACGCTGTATCTGGACAGAACAGAATATAAGAACTGCAATTTCAAGTTTGGTATAAAGCCATAAATGGATAGAAGTAGCACATACGTCATTATAATACGCAATGATGCAATTTGATTATTTTATGACCAACAAAAGGTGAGATGCAAAGACAGAAGGATGCCAGCAATAAAGCGTTAGATATGTTAGTATCGAGCGATATGCATAGGTCTATGCTTTCCTCTACTTGCCATCATTAATACCTCGTGTGTGGACACTCACCCTCTGGTAAAGGAGGTTTCTGTGACCCCGTAGAACTGCCTTTGCTGCGTCGGCTACTGTCGCTGTTGACTGACAAGCTGGACCTCAGTTTCCTCTGCATCCTCTGCGACACAGGCGTGGACGGTTGCTTCCTAGGCTGCTCCGTCATTGGCGCTGCTCCTCTTGTGCCAGGGCCTGACCCACCCATGCCGCTCGTGCTGATGGTGGCACCGCAGGAGCATGTCCGCGTGGCCTCGGACCCGACGGGGTGGATTCTGCTGCCGTTTCTCAGAGTGGGTGTGTCGGCGCTGCTGTGCAGCATGCCATTTTGGTCCTTGGCAGCATCTCCCTCAGCGGGCTCCGAGGGCACTGGCTTAGAGTCAGACTCAGACTGAGGTTGAGCTGGTGTGGAAAAAAAGGAAAAGGATATCATTTTTACTCTTGGGTAGTAAAACGTTGGCTGTGAGGATTTGGGACAATTACTTAAATCGGCACTTATGGAGTGTTAAGTGATGAAATTTCCCATGAGTGTTACATCTAGCTGGCATTTATTCATCTGAAACACCTGCAAGCTACGGATTTTAATAAGAAACAGTCCAATGAAACGGAATATAGAAAGACAACAACTTGATTGCGCAATTTCTATTGGTGACTGTAGAGGACAAAAATTTCCAAACAATAAGGTGCGATACATGGAAAAGTAAAGTAATGGTTTACTTTAATAACTTAGTGTCTTCTTTTATTAAAGACAAAGAGTTGAGGATTCCTTTCGCCTAACTTTATTTTAGCTGAAAGACAACTTTGTCTGCACTCTCTGCACTTCATATATTTTATTCACGTCTAAAGCAGCCTGTGATGTTCAGTTCTTACAAACCGAACACAGCCACAACAGAGACACACCATTCTCAGCTAAATCATTCTCAGCAAATCGTGCCACCGTTTCCCAACATGATGATATCGATCATATGGCAAACATTTCAACCTGGAATGACAGAGAGGAGCGGAGAGACATGGAAACCTTATATGTGACAGGATCACAAAAGGCAGTGCTGTAGGCAGACAGACATTTGTGGGAGCAGTACCTCGGTGAGTTAAGACAATGCGAGAGAAAGAGATTAATGCAGTAAAAAGAGAAAGACAGCCTGTGATAGTGTACATATACAAAATGGCTGCTGTCTGCAACAGTAATGATCTTCTCTCCTCTGAAAGCGCAGAGATGGCCTCAACTAGTTTTTCTAAGTGCATGTGTGACAGCCACAGAAAGTCAGGAGACAGCGACCTGTCTGATAAGAGAGAAGGGGAAGGATATGAGTGAGCAAAGGAGGTGGCATTTTACTGAGAGGAACACCTGCACATTCAGCTCTACTGGGACTTACTCCTGCATTACCTTTCCTCCACATCACACACACTGTGCATGTGCACACGGTGCCAGATTTAGTGAATTATTCATCTCTTTTTAACTTTGTCTGTGTGAACCACACTTATTCATTTTTTCTATTTCATACCTTTTTTATATACATTTAAAATATAGCATCTTTACAACCAAATGCGAACTACGCCGTATTTAACAGCTTGCTGAAGTGTTCCACAGCTGTCCAAAAATCAACAAATTTTCCAAAGTGCATGCAAACATAGAAGTTAATATGATGCCGGTAATTTCTTTCCATCTCTATTTTCTTTCTGTCAGCTCACCAACAAGTGCAATTACGGTTAACAAGAGAGCGAGAGAGTGTGGGAATCGGGCCTTTGCGCTTTTTAACAACACATCACCCTGGGAGAGGCCGGACGTGGATGTGGATGTAAAACAAAGCAATTAAATACACACACTGGGTTTTGCCTTCTCCTCATTCAGGCTTCTGCATGCTGCCTCAATAAACAAATATAGACTTTAGGGATCAAGATTCCATGCAATTTGAATTAGACAACTGGGTAGCACACGATAGAATTCATTATGCAGTGACTTAAGACCAGGTTGATGGATTTTCTTCTCTAAAAGACAAAAGCTTTGCAGTCTGCCCATGACAATGTGTGGAGAGACTAAAGCTTTCTAACAAGGAGACTCAGAGCGGGATGCATTTGTTGCTGTTCTTCAGTTTTACCCCTGACAGCTGTAACATCCCACATCTTTCACGTTTTAATAAATCTATTTGCTATTTCTTTAATTCAGTCCTTTTTAAGGTTTGCAAACTATATAAACAGAAAACACCCAGTTGGGTTTAAAAACATCAACACAGTGGTCCACACTGAGGTGGAGGATTTCATCTTACCAGGAAGATGTTTGAGAACTTTCTTTAAAAATAAATTTGTAATCTGTATCAATGTAATACACATCAGAAAGTCACCTCAGAGGCTAACCATTACATGTATTGCACCTTTTCATTCCTTTTTGAGTCATTTAGGTCAAGTGGGTCATTAATTAATTGACTGTTTTAATCAACACGAATCACAAACCAGACTGCAAAAGCTACGCTGTCTACAGGCTATGCTGTATCCCATTTTAATTAATAAATTGTTGAAAATTACACTTAGAGGCACTTCAGAAACAAATAGAAACTGAACTTGATCAAAAACTGTTGTGATATCTCTTGCAAAAAAAATATAAATTATACTGTTATTTTAATTCCTGTATATTTTGGATTAACTTTATTTACCTTCCACAAACCCTATTTTGTTTTAAACCAGACATCATTAGTTTAGTAAATCAAATTACAAATATTTGTAATGCTACATATGAATGCCAGCTGTGTAAATATCTAAAGTTAGCAAAAGAAAATCTAAATCATCCATTGAGTTAAGAAGTGCATGCCATTTCATACCATGAGCATGAATAAACAATTGACACAGTCCATAACATTTGCCTTTTTCTACGTGCACAAATCTAGAAAATGTCATGAAATATAATCAAACACAAAGTTCATTAATGGGGGACAGCCTGGCCTAAAAACAAACTCATTTATAAATACTCATATAGAAAACAATACTGAGAGTGTGATGAAGTCAGTACATCGTGGTAAACTCCCGTCTAAAGGATGAGAGTTTCTTAACAAATCAATCGCCCACAGTATCTCACATAATAACAGTCCTTTTTTTCCCCCATTTAGTTTGAGCAAACTAGCCACATGGACACAAGGCGAAAGTAGACTGTGAGGCATAATTACCTTTCCTTTTGAGGAAGTCAAGCTTTCAATTTGCCAAAGCATAAATAGTTATTAAGAAACCACCACGTAAAAAGCAGAGTACATAAGCGGTGGCTCTGGGTTTGTGACACACTACAAAGCCCTAGAGACGGGTTCAAGTCTGAGCAGTAGTTCACTTCAGTGGCAGGTTCTTGGATCGTCTTTTATTTTTATCCTGATGAACATGGCGACTAAGATTAATGGACACAATGGAGTCATATTCATAATCATTGATCATAATAATGATGATACTGTCAAATATGGCAATGACAGACTTGTACAGTCACCATGAGACAAATGAAGAGATAATGGGAAAAAGCAGAAATACTGTAAGTCTGAATTGAGTCGGGGCATCAAAACTTTCTCTGTACATGCTGTGCAATGAAAAAATATGTTTTGACTGCCTTCTTGGTTGTTAAGTATGTACTGTTAACTTATAGAGGGAGTCATTCTTCATGTGTACATTTAACTGCATCCAACAGCCACTGGGCATCTTTTTTTTTATTTTTTTTTTTAGCCACATTGCGTTAGTTGAATTTTAATAACTTCTTTGAGGGCTTTGTGGGCTTCATTCAAGATTAGACTTCATTACTTCTGGGTAATATAATGCTGTAATGAAGTTTTTGATCATACAGTTGGATTCCACATCTGAGGATAAAACTGATTTATGCAAATATGAGCTGAGCCTTTTTTATATATATTTAAATCCTCACAGAGCAACACAGAAAAGCTGTGACTACATTGTTGCCATAACACAGCAGGAAACACAACCAGCATCACAATTTGATATGAACAAATCCAAACAAGTTAAAAAAATATATACAAGTAAGTTGTGCAGTTGCCTCAAGCTTGAAGAGGAGGGTAGGTGTCCTAAGATAACCGAATGCACACAGCCTGACAGGTTGCATTAAAACACCTTGTTGTGGAGGAAGAATTGGACTCACACACACACATCCATACACACACATGCACACTTCAAATTGGACTTGTAACTGCCCTATTTCTAGCGCATCAACAACTGTTGAGAGTGTACATTTGTAGTTGAATAAAACATGGTATTCCCCTACACACGCTGTCACACACATCACAGGGGAAACTAGGGGGTGAGTGGTTCTTGACTGTCTAAGCAGCATCCCAATTTGGTCCCAGCTACTAGTAGCTGACAGCCTCAAATATCTGGGGAGCATTTTTAAAAGGCCAGTGTTTGATGGATTCATGAAGAACACACAAATATAATTGCCATTTGTCACTGAGTCTTCAGTGGCTGCGCCACACAGGGACCGAGCAGGAGAGTGCCTGGAGAGAGCTGGAGCCGCACCAGAGCTGTGTGGGGGATCGCTCTGTATGTAAAACTGAGTATATAAACACCTCCATTTTTGTCACAGAAAATAGGTCCTACAGGAGTGAACTGGAAATTGCACCCAAAAGACAAGACGAAAGAAGAGGGGGAGCGTATATATAGGCCTACTGGATATCACACACACACACACACACACACACACACACAGAGGCAGACCTACCAGGGAGAAATATGCATGCATGCATGTCAACTGAAACAAAGCTGTATAAACAAGGTTTCTAAAATAGTCGAGAACATGAAAATATAACGCAAAGGTCAAACAGGGCAGTATGGAGATTCTCATTTGCACATAGCTACATCAACAGTCGCAGGTAAGGCACGGAGCGAATTGAACAATCACACAAGCTCCGTGTTTCTAAAGCTCAGTCCTTTTTAATATTAATGCCCCTGAGACAGGGAGAAACGGGGAAAAGAGAGACGGTAGGTGTTTGCCCAGGCTTATTAGAATGCCCGTCACCGAAGAGCATACAGTTATTCAAATGTCACATCATTCCCACCAAATAAACACCACAACCCAGATCTTGTATTCATCTCCTAATAGCCATTATTACACAATGCTATGAGTTTGTGAGTTAACACTGAACGGAATATGTGATCGGACGAAGCACCTTCAATTTTAGCTACGAGCCCCAAAGAGAAATAGGCGGGCTACACCGTGGCAGTTAGCTCTGAAATGCTAATTCCGCTAAACAAGGCCAGTGTTTTGTTTATCTTTTTCTGCCTTGTATTAGAAAAACATGTATATTTTCTGCTCGACTGGCCATGTACCTGCATGATTGAAATGCTAATTTGTAAATGTGCAATGACCTAGCCAGACTCCTCTTACCACCACCACCCCCTCCTCTCGCTGCCAAAACAGCCTGAGGTATCATCTCTCCTCCTAACAAACAGCAGTGTGTGGAACAGCCCCTGCCTTTCAATCCAAAGGGATATATTTTCTCATTAGAAATTATACATCTTCCCTGACCATATTTATAGACGCAAAACCAGGGGAATTATACGGCAGAGAGAGTGAGGGGGACACAGCGAGAGAGAGAGGAAAATAGTACAATGAATGATATTACAAAGAGGCTCTGATTGAAATTTTCCTTGGGCATATCAAAGCCTCGTTTACCGTTTGACCTTCTAAACTCATGGACAAGGACTTTCTTTATTGTCTAGAAGGACGAGTAGGAAGGAAACAGACTCAAGGATCAACATCAAGTGTCCCATCACAACAACAACAAGAGTACAATTGCCAGTAGTGGATAATAAAAGTGAATTAGCATCATCAAACTATAGTTTTATTAGAAAATGTGGCGTTAGGATGTGGGTGCCATGCAAAGTCAGCGGTCTTGTCTCAAGCGTTTACACAGAGTGGATGGCGACCTGACACAGGCTAACAGAAATGTCACTTGTTCCAACAGATATGAAAAAAAAAAAGTGACTCTGGACATCACACAGCAATCCTGGCCCTGTCAGTTCATGAACGCAATGTTTTGTATTTATCCAAGATAAAATGGTGATGATGACGGCCGTTGAGGAAAAGCTAAATTACTTGCTCGGATATTGGATCCTCATCAGCAAAAGTGACATGCTCTATATGTGTGTCGGTATGTGTGTGTGTGTGTGTGTTGCGGTAGCCTGCAACAGAACTCTATTAACTGTCTTCACCTGTCAAGGCTGATCATATTGCGTAGCATCTCATTTAAACTGAAAACGTCACATTTTTGCCTGTTTTTCTTTCCCGTTCCAGGACAGTCGGTCGATATTGCTCAGCTAGTTTTCACTGGTCACACACTTTTTTTTCCCCCCCAACCTGTTTTAATTCTCTGTGACAGTCATTCAGATTTGGCTCCTCCAAACCTACTGAAAGGGAAGTGACACTGCTTAATATTATTTCCAACCCCCACCCACTCCTCTTCCACCACCAACTCTACCCAACAAAAGAGAAGCAGGGTGTCAGGGATTTACTAATTTCAAATTTCGCCGCTGATTGAGGGGAAAAAATAACCCCCTCGGACCTTGTTCTGCTTAATTACATTTTACAGCAGCAATGGCATCTTGAAAGACAAGAGCTTGATTTGACGACATGAACCTCTCAGCACTGCAAGTGGTTAGGTGCATGTGCTGAGAGGGAGAGGTGGTGATGGTGCTGTGCTGTGGTGTGGTGTGGCAGGGGTTGTCATCAATTATTCTTTGATTTCAAATTGGAACATTTTCACAGATTAATATGTTTGACTGCAATCTAAATCATTTAAACTACCAATGAGATGCCATTCTCTCTTACACGAGTTACGCTGAGCGAAAGTTATTCACCGCCCCTGAAGCTCCAGCCACAGAAGTCTGGTCTCCACTGTTGTGTGGAATTTGGCATGGTGCTAATTTGAGTGCTACTAATGCAGCAGAACGCTTCAAAACCTTACAAGTCAACTGCTGCTTAAGATACTAAACAGTGCCTACCTCTCCTCATTTCTGAGATGAATTTGTACGAGTCTGTTTCTGCATTAAGTTTTGTCAAATGCTTTTCATTCTCCTTCATCTGTTTCCTACCATCCAAGAGGGGAGAAAGAGTGTAGAATAAAGACAGGCGAATGCACGACTGCAGTGTCTTTAAAAAGCTGCTGCACATCTTGCACGGATTTAGACTTTACACGGCTAGCTACCGCAATTTCTAGAAAGATCAATTATGACGTGACTCAGAGCAGGCCTGAGGGAGCTGCCAGGCTTCATACTCCAAAAACGTGCTCCACCCTCTCCTCGCTGACGACTCAAAACAAAACCGAAGCAACAGAGCAGGAGTGAGCGAGATGGGGAGAAGGGAGAGGGAAGGGGGGGAATTGGGGTATTTTCAGTTTCAGTTACATCGATGACTCAAATATTCCGCCGGCTTCAAATCTACTCGCTGAAGTAGAAGTTCCACAGGAAGCTTACTTGTTTGAAATTCAACGGCAGGCGCGCAGACATGCACATGCGCACACGTGCAGTTGTACACACATATATAAAAAGGAAAGCACATGCAAAACAGCAGACATAGAGACAGGCCTGTACACCAAATACATTCTGTGTGCATCAATGGAAGATTCACAAAGATGGGGAATTCTGAAGTCAGAGATGAAGATGCGCCTAAAAGCCAAAATACAGCAAAGGTCCATCTCTGGGTCAGAGAGGGGATAGGCAGTCTATCAAAATACCCCCACATCTAGTTCCTTTATTTGCTCAGTATCAATCTCAGCATTAACCCTCTGCTAATGGGACAGCTGTGGGTCAGTGCCTCACATCTTCAGGATGCCAATCAAGGCCTTAAGCTGAGAGATCAGCCTTTGGGACAGAGGTGCTCGTCTGCCTCTGAGTGGCTTTTAAAACACAGAGACGCCTGTATCGATTTTAGCTCTAGTCTGAAAGAGAAGAGGGGGGTGCGGTGGCCGTGCTTGTGTCAGCCGTGGCTGTCTGCGCGTCTGGACGGGAGCCAGCCCCCGGTCCCCGGTCACCCTCTGCTGATCAGGGGGCCTGACAGAATGACCTAGCAGAGAGCCACTGAACCTGCAAACACAAAGGGGGCAAGGAGTTGGAAGCTCGGGGGGTTCAGGGCTTGGGAGGGCAACATCAGCAGAGATCTCAGTAATAGAAAAGGGTTTTAACCTTAATGTTGGAGCCAAAACCCTGTTAGAGGCCAAGTAATCCCCCCTGCGCTGCTCTCATTTGAACTAGTTGATTTTTTTTTTCTCCCCCTCACCCCTCTTTCAGTGAGTGGCTTATGAGAGGCACTGACACCATCACATGTGGCACTGCTTAGCGAGGTGGTAAACATGACCATGCAGGTCAACTACCTTACCTGTACTAAAGAGGCAAATAAATAAATAAATAAATAAGGTAGAACATATTCAGAAGCCCAAGTTTATTACATCTGTTTATATTATATGAAATATATTATTAAAAGCTACTGTAATGCCATCATTTGACTATGGCTGTGCAGTGATGGGATATTACCATTAAGTAGCTCTGTGTTTGAGCACTGTACTGAAGCACAGGTTGCAGTATGTTAATTTATTTGCACTACATTTGATGGCATTGTTACTTCTTTGCATAAAACACAGAGTAGAAAATAATATTAAAAGTAGTTAAATGTTGCACCATCACCAGAATCTACAACATTAAACTGCTGCATCCCTTATGCATTTGTTTTATAATATGTACTGTCCTTTAAGGCACCATATTTTTATATTGTGGCATTGCTTTTTCCACTGATGTAAAAGATCCGAGTGCTTCTTCCACCACTGCGAAGATCTGCTGCACAAGAACCATTTTGACACAAAGGTCATCTGGTGTTAAAACAACTTCCATTTTAAATATAGGAGGAAAGAAACACACTCTTCCCCCACAATCAAAGTCCATATACGTCGCCTTGTATCTAATGTGCACTTATAAGAGCGCAGTCCATGAATTGAGGTATGCATATCTAATCATTTGGCTCAAGTATTTTGAATATCTTCAAAAAAAAATTAACGGTGAATAGTGTCGGGCACTTTGGGTAAAATATGCTAATTAACACACTTGAAATTTCCCATATGAAATCTATCTGCACCAAGACAATGAGAAAATAATTACAACAGAGGTAGAATTACAATGGCCATTTTAATCAACCCCTACACTAGCATTTCACCCTATTTATACAGTTTTTGATTCCATGACCCACTGGTAAGTAATCACTTGAAAATTACGGTTCAGTTTATAATAGGTCTTTGCTTTAGACACATTATTTCTGCAGAGACAGGGCTCTGAGGATTGCAATAAAGATATGAATCTTGCATAACAACAATCACTGTGCAATTCATATAGCTGAAAAAAAAACATTCTGAAAAAAGAAAGGTTAGAAAGTCTTAAAGTGTACTTTGGTAGACAGATGAGGAAAAGTGTGATAGTCTGAGAATACCGATTGAGCACTGGTGAAAATAAGGATGAAACAGCCCTTTGTTTCACCTCAGTCTACCTCTTCCAGCCGTCTAGTATCAAAAACTAATTTTGTGTCTGTCTCTCAATAGCCGAATCTTTTCTGCAAACACAGGTGAACATGTGTGACACAATCCCGTTAAACAATCCCCTTAACTGCATTTATTAGGGGGTCACAATATTCACTTCAGAAAGGTCAATTCTAAGAACAGGTAATAGCCTTGAAAGTGTGCCGCTAAAGAGCCAAATCAAAGATTCACACAAAGGCCAAACTAATGTCTTACTCNGTCATGTTATTTGACCTTCTTTCTCACTATAGAATTTCCCTGAGATAAAAAAGGGGAAAAAAAAACAGACCTGTTCTTCAGAAGCTAGTAAGGTCATCTTTATCAACCACGGAGGCATTAAAAAAGTATTTGACAATCTGGCGAATAATGTGATGATTAAACTCCTAAAACTGGGGCTGGGTGGCAGCAATTTATTTCCAGGCAGGGGCTGGAGAGGCGAGGCCCTGTTTGCAGGAGATATCAGCTGCTTGAAAACCCAGAACGGTCTCTTGAGGAATGTCTGTCTCCCCCAGAAGATTCTCCCTCCTCCCAGAGGACGCCAGAACCACAGAGGAACTGACAAAGACCTTAGAGGGAGGGCAGAATTGTGCTTTTTTTTTGTCTAACAAGCCACAGTAGTTGACAATCCCTGGAACAATAGTTTGAACCATGCGAAAATCTATCAAACTTTAGTTCATAACTTCTATTTCAGTTTTTTCTCATATTTAATGATTCATTTCTACAGTGTTTATTATACTTTTCTGCAAATGAATTCTGTGCTCCGTGGAGAACTCTGAAATTATTACAGGAAGTGTTGCCATGTTTACGTTCCTGTTTTAAGGGGGCCCGCTGATTAAATAGACCACTTGTCAAAACAATGTTATCACAACTGAAATAGGATCTGTGCTGTTATCATAACATTACAACTGGCTTCCTCTTGTTGTGAAAAGTCACAATCCGATCACCGTACACAGGCTTTAAATTGGACGGCAGGGGGAAAAAAAACAGCGAGGGCCGGGATGTAGGCAGGCAGATGATTTCTTATTGATTTCCTGTTTCTGTGGTGAAGAGGGCTCTCAATTACCCCTGCCAGCGAGCAGATTGGTCCCCTCGACAAAACAAAACCACAGCGAGACTGCGAGGGTATATGACATAAATAGGTTAACTTCTGCTGCCCTGAATGAATTTCCAACTTTGATTTAACCCCAAACAGACAAAACTTTCACATTTTAACTATTTTATGTTGCCTCAAAAGAACATATCTGCCCTGCTCTAAAATTTCCTTACCAATCTGTGTGTGTGTGTGTGTGTAGCAGAAAGAGTGTATGTATGTGTGGATGTTGGGGGGAGCAACATCAATTACAACGCAAAACTGTTGTCACAGGGGCTTATCTGCTGAGATGAAAGAAAGAAAAGCATGCCTCCCTCCAGAAGTGCAATACTCGGCACACCTGCCAAGCTAGAAAGACCTCTTGACAGAAAATCTTTTTTTTTAGCTCTTTTCCATGCTATTTCGGTAAACAAGCCGCTGGCAAGTCATTAAGCTTAATACCAAAAAAAGGCAGAAAAAGGCACCCTGGAAAAGTTAACAACCTAAAAACAAAAGAACTGTTGTCAAGAACTCAAGAACACAATCCGCATTACTGCTCGGCACTTACATGGATGGAAGCAATCAGCTGTTATTAGCCCATGTTAACACATCTCACTCCTCATAGGAACAATGAAACATATAGTGCATAAAACTTTTAGCCGTTCATTTTGTCAGCTGCAATCTATATCTTGGTGTAATTAGATGTGCTAATA
>JASGAT010369542.1:0-10575 GCA_030220025.1 Chelon auratus | reverse complement strand
GAGGGCTGCAACTCTCACTTTTAAATGACAATATCCTGGCCGGACCACTGTTGTCAGTGATATAAGTATTTGAAATGAAGATGATTTCTTCATGTCTAGTGACACATCAGGGCCATTTTATGATTAATTGAAATACATTTCTTACATACTGTTCCTTTAAGGAACGTTACAGGAAATCTTTCCCGCCGCAAGCCATCAGTCTATGTAACTGCTCATCTGTGTGTGACAGATGACGCTGGATTTATTGTTACTGGTACACTTTGCACATGGTTGTTTTTTTGGTTATTTACTTACTCCCATTTTCATGAAACCTAAATGTTGGAGAGGTTAATGTCACTTCCATCTTTGATGTCAGTCTCTGTCTGTAAGGATTGCAGCCTACACTAATGGAGGTATTAGGCTGAGTAGGCCCAATGGTTGGAGGAATGTGTGAACACAGTGACAAAACCATTTATTTACAGGCACTTCCACAGTGAGGTGTAGCACCCACAGCCCAAGTGCAACCCCAGGCCACAGCTGCGTGTGAACAGTGTAGGGACAGCCCTGTTCACTTTGATCGGCCGACGTGTGAGCGTCCCTGATCTCTGGGAACACCACCCATCTTGTTTGATATTCTAAGTGCACAAACTGAGACATTCCAGACGTGCGAACTGCCCGTGACAAATGATCACCCTTTGGGTTTTCAGTTTTCTTGGCACGGTGAAGTGGGTCTAAGGCTGAGCGTTTTCCCCTCTCTCCAGCTTCAGGAACTGGAACAGCACCGCAGAATGTGAGCAAGTCCTGGTGTAGATTGTTATGTTTGAGAGAGAGCCTCCAGGGTGGGGATATGATCTTTTATTGACCTTTTTTTTACACTGGACAGCCTCGACTCCGAGCACTGACAGGTCTGTGTGTCATTTAGTGCGATGTTGACTGGATTAAATCAACATCAATAATAGGCACAGCACAGAAAATGCTGCAAGTTGGTTTCATTTTAGTTTTGAGCCATAACCCTTTGAGGAGAGAGAAGTGAAAATAACATTTGTTACTGCCAGATTAGTCATTGCATATTAGGGGGTGATGTTGATTTTGATTGTGTTCCAACTCTGCTCCGATTTCTTCAGTGGTTACATGAAATATGTCCTTTTTTAATTCTCAACTTGGGTCTCGAGGTGCGCTCCATGTTTCAAAAGGCGTTATAGAAGCCCATTGATTTCTCCATTTCATTAAACAAGCCTTGCTTGTTGTGCCATAACTGATGTCATTCTACAGTTTCCTGTCATTTTCCAGGCAGGCAGTGTTTCACGTGCCTTTCTCTAAAGTCCATCCAGTTAAATCCTGACATGATTGAATCTTTTACACTTCATTTGTAGCATTCATCAAAATGCGGTTGGATCATGAAACTTTGCCTGACTACTGTCCAAAATAATCTAACCGCAGCAAAAGAAATGCTGGGACATAGATTTCCCCTATGAAATGATGACATTTGATAATACAAAGTGGACAGAAATGCTTCAGAGAAAATGTTCAGCCCCTGTTCAATCCTAAATCCCAAGCTTTCCTTGTAAAGTTTTCCTCAGACACTGTTGTCACTAAAAAGTTGCCAGGAACTTTCAGATTGGCGTGAGGACTTTTTGGAAGAGAATCTCAATCTGTGAAGACTGAAGCCTAGCTGCGTTTGTCTCTCACCAGTCTTGGATTGCTTTGCTGGATCGCAGTTGCAGTCACAAGAAATGTTTGCAAAAAAAAATTGTCCCACTTCCCACTCCTGCTTTTGCTGCTACACTCTGGTGAAAATGAAGATTATTGCCAGATAAAAAAAGACGGCAGCAGATTTAGCAAGAATGCTTCCAAGATCTTAACTACTCCTGGGCGCGTGTGAAGGTTTGCACATGTTGATGTCGGCATTTGTGTGCTTGTGTGTTTCAAGCACTGTTAAGAAGCAGATTGTAATCGCAAATACTATGTATGACCAGCTGTGGTGTGTCTGAGGTTTCGTCTGACTAAAATCAAGACACAGACCTTCAAAGAAAAGTGGAAATTGAATCTCTGAGCTACTGTAATAAAGGTGGTTTCAAATAAAACACTGTTTTACAGCTTTCATTCTAAGGGGACGTAATCAATATTAGTTGAAGCACATTATTGGTTGCAGCAGACAAAATAAATGTATTTCTTCAATGTTGATGATGAGAAGTAGCAGTGTGTTCATCGTTTTCCCATAGCTGGACTGTGCGGAAGAAGTCCTCCACGACTGAGGGTTACATTGTGGGGCCAGGGAGGAAGTGTTGTGGAGGGGCTGTAAGGGCGTTGCTAGGCAACAGGGTGGGCAACTTGGCGTAATGAGTGTGGGGCTCAAGAGCTGTCTGCTCAGTGTTCCAGGTCCTGACAAGAACAGACAGGCTGGCCTGGGACGGCCTGCATGGAGCTGCCACCACGGCCACCTGCTCACAGCAATCATCACCAGCGCTCCAGCCAGCCACCGATACAGCATACAGACCCAATTAAGAGCTCTGCATGTCCCCCTCCAGCCAGCCATCACTAACACTCCTGCAAGTCTGACAAGGCTGCCTTTTTTCCCCTTAGCAAATCTCTAATTAACAACATTGGCAGTGGTGAGGCCAGGCAGTACAGAGCTGCTGAAAGGGGCTGGGACTCTGCTCGGGTAATCAGCTTAAATACAGGTTTATTTCCTGCCCCCTGTGCCTTGCTACTTCCAGCAGAGATTGCATTCTTTTATCTGTTTATCTCCAATTTCCTCTGACTTGTAACGTGTCTCTCAGACACACTGTCACCTCCACTTAAGGCCAGACTGGCTGCTCCTGCGATCAGATGGTTTCAGAGCAGCGATCAGAGTTGGTTTTGGCAGAGAATAGCTCTCAACAACGAGTCTGTCTGTTCCATTGCTTACCACCTCCTTGATCTTAGCTGCAGAAACACTGCTAAACAAGGATCAAAGAGGTCCATACTGAAAATGTAGCTTTTCTTCAAGTTATATTTAATCATTTATTATTTTGTGAAAGACAGAGATCAAGTACAGCGCGTTGTTCCTGTTAACTGGACAATTACAGATATTAATGAATTAAAATATGAAAAAAAAATAGTGTGAAATGACCTCATTATCAGAACAGGATTAAGAGAGCTGTGTTTGAGCTGAGAGCAGAGGAGGCAGAGGAATTTCCTTTCAGTAGGGAGGTGTTATTGTTGGAGCTTTGTGCAGAGCTGTTTGGGACTGATTCTTCACACAGCACCACTGCTTTTGATTTGTCCGTGTAGTGCAGTACAGACCCAAACGATTTAGGTGAATTTAATGTAAAATGTAAGCGTGGAGATTGTGTATTACTGAATACATTTGCCGCTGAGTATTATATTTTTTTGGCTGTAAGAAAGATCTCCATTGGCCAGCTTTCCACTCTTTCTTTGGCTAGACCTGGATGTTGTGATTAACGAGACATAATGATACACTGCGACTCCTTGGATACTTTATAAGGCCTTTTGATCTTTAAAAAGAGAGCCTTACAATATTTTCCGGATGTTCTGCTCCCAGAAATATCATTATTCACGAGGTATTCACTGTGGAGGACAAAATGTGAATGTGAGAAGTGATCCTGGTTTAGAAACGACAATAAATATTATGATAGGCTTATTTTGCTGAAATATATGTGGCTTTCCTTCCTCTTTCTGGTGGATTAATTTATTCTAAATTTACTATCCATATGTTTTTGCATGGTGAAACTCTGGTTTACAGTTCTCACCCAATGCATGCTGGGAAAGACTTCAATCCCCTTGATCCTTAACAGTTGAAGCTTTGTAGAAAAAGAGTACATGAATAGTTCAGAGGCTAAACAGCAGAGGGCACTGTTTATCAGATAGGATGACCCCGCTTTACAGCACGTTTGTAAAAGAGGTACAAATAAAAAACATATTCCTGTGTTTTAGTGATCAGATGATGTAATTCATGGTATTTCTAAATGTTTTTGTTTTCCAGACATTTTACTTCAAAAAGAAACTGGAGAACGTGTGTGATTGTGTGGTATTTTACGTCTTCCTCAGCCGGTATTTCTTCATTAATACCGTCTTTCACTTTATATTAAAATCACAAATCATCATACGAGCCAGTGACAGATGTTTGGTTTGAGGTGTTCAGCGTGATGGGTAATAGATAAACCCACAACAGCTGAGGTGTTAGCTTAAGCGCTTCAGGGTGCTAAATCAGAGGAAAGCACTTGAGAAATACCTGGAAACGCCGCTGCGATGAGACACAACGCAAACACATAATTTCCTGCAGCGCTGGGACACAACAGTGCACACCGGAATCGGTCGAAGCTACTGGAGGAGAAAACACGGTTTTCGCAGGGGTTTGTTGTCCTGTAACGTTTGTGGAACTGGGTAGGCTACAGGTTTGAGCTCTCCTTTCACTGTCTACCACACATGGAAACATATTTAGCACTCAGTCTGTTCTTGTACAGGCATTGGTTTCAGTGCAGGAGGTTCAACAAATACCTAAATGGGGAGATTTGGGTGTGGGGCTGAAGAGAGGGGAGCAGTCTAGCGCCAAGGCTTACTCTTTACCTGCATTAGGTCATAGGCTGAAAAAAGGGGGAGGGTGTCAGTCACAATCTCCAGCCTCCTGTACTCTGGTAGACCCTACGTGACTGATCGTTCTGAGCATGCATGCATGTTTTTCTGTCGTGAACAATGAATTTGTAGTACCCAGTTCCCCAGCCGGGCTGTGAAGAGAGGAGGGGAGAGGGAGGGGGGGGGATGATGAAAGGGGGCTGTCATTTCTCTGGCTGCCCCTGGACTGGCAGGGTCTACTCTGGTGAGTCTGGTCTCCAGGGCCCTCGTCTCACTTAGCCCTCAATATCCCTCTTTCTCTCTGTGGGGCCAGGGCTGCTCTGGATGAAATTTCAGCAGGGGTATGAGGGAATGGTTCATGGAGTTTAGCACCTTCTTTAACATAGGCAAAATAAATGACTTCTCCTAATGCTCTAATTGGAGGTGGTTTGATGATCAAGTATCAGTGGCCTTTAGGGCTGAAGCGCCTCGTTGTTTTGCCACAGCTACGTGAAAGAGCCCGTCTGTACCTGCTTTTAAAGTAAGGAGGAAAAATGCCTAGTAGTATGCGGTCTGTCGGGTCCTCTGAACTGTCTTTTTTTTTCCATGAAGTCAAAGTAAAACATTTGACATTTTAAGTTAAGCCAGGCTACTGATCTCTCCACCTCAAAATCCCTCCCCCTGGCTGGGATCTCTGCGCGGATTGTGAATCAAATGAGAGCCTTAAAATTGGTTCAGTCTCTCTTGCTCTCAGCATCTCTCCCTCTCTCTCTCTCTCTCTCTCTCTCTCCCTCCGTCACTCTCGCTCGCTCCCTCAGTTGTTTGGTTGGTGAATGTCTGTAGCCTGTCCCATGTGTTACAGATTATGAGAACAAAAAAAAACAACCAGAGGTTAATAGATGCACCTATAATCTAAAGAAGTCCTCTTCGGTTTTCTAAAACATCCCCTGCTGCACCGCTGCACCAACAGCAAGACTCATGCACATGTTACTTACTTACTATATATGTGTGCCTGGCATCGCAGATCTATTTCCTAACCTCGGAAACAACATCAAATAACATCCGTCTCTCTGCATATATTTGAAATGACCGAAGGAAATGCCAGCCACTTTTTGATATCACTGTTTCGCAAAAAAAAAAAAAAAAAATCCTTTAATTTAGCCCACATACTTTTCCCTTCTGACAAAGACATAATTTCCATGCAAAATCTCCTAACCCAATCCCAGAATGGGCTTGTTATGCTGCCTTGTGTATAAAATGGGGTAAGTAAACTGAATTAATGATGAGTGAATCAGGCAGCCCACAAACAGACTGGGCCTGTGCCCAACACAGGCTGATGTCGAGTTGCGGCTAAAGACTGTTGTTTACATATCTGGAAGAAGCAGATGTACTATGTATTGCACAAGTCCAGTTTACTGGTCATTTATGGGTGGCGTGGTACATAGTTTATTGTTTAAGGGGGTCACAGCAAAGTTTAGAAAGTTGAAATTTGTGTAAACCTCAATGTTTGTAGCTTAACTCAAAGAATGTTTCTAATTTATGTTTGCAAGTTGTTTTAGGGTTAACGCTGAGATACACCTCTGCATGTGAGGTGGAGGACAGCGATACAGTAGTGCCACTGTGTTATATTACACCATGCTTTATGGCTGTAGTATGACATTTTCCATCACTTTCTCAGGTTAGCCCTGTGTAAGGCTTTAGGCCGGTCCGCTGTTTACAATACCTCCCCTTCAGCCTGCTGCTCCTCAATGAAATTGCTATTTATAGAGGCCACTGGCGTGCAGAGAGTCATCTGCTTGTTCTGAATGAGGTCTGGTGGTTTTGACAAGGTTAGCTGGATTAAAGCATTGGCGGAGGGCGGGGGAGGGCTGAAGGACGGGTCACAGGGGCTGGTTAGGGTGAGAAGGCCACCACGAGAAGACTGGCTGCCTTTATTGTATGTGATGGTCAGTGTCAGCACACTATTTAGTTAAATGAAGCTGAGTTAGCCAAACATTTACTCAAAACCCAAACTCCAGTTTTATCCCTTTAATGTGGCATTCGTGCCTCCCCTTCACTTTCACTGACACTTGCTAGTATGCAATCTGTTTTTATGATGGGAAGTCGGTATAAAATAAGAACTGTTACAACCAGTCAGCAGTGTCATCAACATTGATGTAATAATTTGGACAACGCTGTCCAATAGTCAGGCATATAGACACATCCAGTGACCCAACCAGAAGTGGCTTTCTCCAGCTGGAAGGTGAGCATTTGTGAGACTTCGGTGGAAACTTTCCATCTGTGGTACACTGGGATGTGCCACGGGACCTTTTGGCTAATATCTATGTTGTGTCAAGGAAATGGTTTCTGCAGAATTCAGTATGGCAAAATAGAACGGGAAAAATGTGGCAATTTCCTTAATCCTCTCAGAGTTTTCCCCCCTCTCTGTCTTTGTTTTGATTCCTTGGTGTGTGATGGTGTTTCCCACACAGTGGTGCTGCAGCCAACTTGCCCTGTTCCATTGTGCTGCTGGCCTCTCTTTGAACCTGTGCAGCTATAAACATGGCTAAGTGCTCTTCATCAGACTTGCAGGAGGACAATACTGTGACAGGAATTTGCTGTGCGCTGTCCCCCTGCCACAAACTGGAGCAAAAGGGAGAGAAGCTGGGTGATGAACAACAAATTCCTACAAATTCTGATCCTTGAGACAAGTTTAAGCGGGACTGTCACGCACACAGACAGTTTTACTTAAAGGGTTAGTTTATTATTTTTTTTTTTCTCAAAGGTTACATCGTGATTAAATGCTTTTGTTTGGTAATGATAATCCTGTCCCCAGGCCCTAACGTAAGTGGTTCTTGATTCTAGAGGCGCAGATTGTTAGCACGCCGTCGAACCAGTTTTCCCTGCTGAGAGCTTGCTCTCTGGCTGTCGAAACACAGAGAACTGGTTCAAAATTAGGCACTGGCGCCGAACTAGCCCTCGAACTGGCTCAGTAGAAAAGCGGTGTGAGAGACTTGGTGGCACTAGCGAAATTTTCGCCCGAAGCCCTATGCAAACACACACAATCATTGTCATCATCTGCCTTCCATGTTCCTCCTTCCTCGGGCTATTCCCTCTTCCAAGCAGAGTTCAGCCAAACCTAAACAGAGATCTGATCTTTCTCTCTTTTAATATTGAAGTGGAGCCTCCTGCGGATCTCTGTAAGCTGCTGATTTGGTTTCAAAGATTTGGCCAGCTATCTCCTTAGTATCTCCCAGAAAAACATTGTCAATGTGTGGTCAGGATAAGCTGTGCAGGGATGAAGTGCAAATGAATGCCAGTGTGGTCGTGTTTGGACAATTTAGCAAGGCTGCAGAGGAAAAACCCTCAAAGTCGTCTAAACATAGGGACTCTGAAACCTCCCAGTCTCTCACGGTTTTGACTTCGGGTTCGATGATAGGCAGCTTCTATGATGGCTTGAGAGGGATACTACTCCAGAGTAGTGGACGGACACACAAATCAGTATTTTCTTCACTGTTCAAAACTCATGTGTAGTTTTTTTTTTTTTTTCATGAACTGTGTGTCCTGTTTGTCTCGTACATCTGTATTTTTGTTGTGTCCCTGCTCTGGGCTCCTCCTGAGCAGAAACCCCACCACCTACGGAGCTTAGATACCATTGTGTGCATAAACACACATCATTTATAAACACAAATATATTATAATATAGATAAAATAGAGATATTAACACATGCTCTTCCTTTGCATATACAGTGGCTGAAAGATATCAAAGATTCATTACAACACGTTGGAGATATTTAGAATGCTTTTGTTCTACTTAAAACAATGTGTCGAGGTTTGAGACTTTCCAGTCACAGCAGAGTTTTCTCAGATCAGAGACAGTTTCATTCAAGACTTCAATTAAGGTCTCCACAACCCTTGACTCATTTTCCACTCTCTAATTTTTCTAATGGCTAGGACAGGAGGCTGGGAGCAGCACAGCCAGCTCTGCACTGCTCATTAGCTCTAGCACCGCCGCCCGTGCTGCATTTAACTTAATAATGAGGCCAAATTAACAGCAGCCCTGGCCTTGCTCCAGGTGCATTGTGGGTGAGATTGAGGGTTAGGAGGAATGGAGGGGGAGTACCTGGCGAGCTGAGGGGGTTTAGACAAAGCAAGGCAGTAATGACTGGAAACACAACATATTAGGGCTGCCTCCTTAAGTAGGGCTGGCAGGATGATATGGGTGTCAGTTCATTTTGATCTACACAAACAAAGACAAAATGTGTTTTAAAGTGGTTCTGTTTAAAACTACACACTATTCCTCATTAATTGGGAAAGACCAACAAAAGCAAGGGTAATATCATTTTGCCCTTTATTTTTTTTGCTGTTTTACACAACAACTGTTTGATATATGGACTTTGCAAAGCCATTTCTGTCTGTGAAACCTTCCTTCAGTCTTATGTTTACATTGTCATTAGCTACTGTCATTATTCAAGTGCGTCTAGCTGCTAAAAGCATCCACACGCAGACGTCTCCAAGAAGACAGAGACAACTTACATGATTAAACTATTTCTCCTTGCTTGTTTGAGAGACAGCAGATGAACCATGTAGTTTGCAGTTTAATATTCATCACATGCATAAATACAGTATTTGGAATTTAATTAATCTGATATATTGCCCAGTGCTAGTCTCTAAATGTTTAGATTATAATACAAATATTCAGCACACTTAGCGTCAGAGCAGAGCCAGATGACACTGGAGGAAGGGTGGAGGGAACCAATATATGCAAGAGGAGGGTGGCGTGCAGGGTGGGGTAAGGTTGAGTGTTGATGGTAGGAGAAGGCGTGTCTTCATCTTGTGGCTGTGATCATCCTTCATCTGAACGCTTTGTCCAAGCTGGTGCTGCCAAGGGCACCAAGTCTTAATGAATCATGGCAGCCTGAGAAACAAACCATGGCCTTGGACACTTTCTTTAATCTATCTACCGTACGCTCCTGTTTTTTTGTGTTTTTTGGGTTAGCCTTTGTGTGCTGCATTTAGAGGAAATGCCACAAATACACCCGTTCAGGCATAGCATTATGACTGGAGAAGTAAATAAACAACATTGACCTTCTTGTAACAATACAATGTTCTGCTGGAAAACCTTTGGACCTGGCATTCGTGTGGATGTTACTTAGACATGTACCACCCACCTAGACCAGACCAGACACTCTCAACCCCATAGCAATAACACTTCTTGATGGCAGCAGCCATCCCCAGCAGGTTGCAGCCTGACACAAGCACACACACACAAACGGTTCAGGAACAAGTCAAAAAACACGAAACACAGCGTAAGGTGTTGACATGGCGTCCAAATTCACTAGATCCCCAACTGACGATTCATGAGGACTGAGAAGGTTCTCCTTTATTACAACATATCGTCTTTGCAAAACCAAACCATTTCCATAACTGAAATATTATGACTACCTTCCTTCAGACCTTTATTTACTTCATACATAGCTACTGTCATTATTCAACAGCGTTTGATTGAACAGTTTCTTATTGCTTGCGCTGGTGCTGTATGAGACCACAGAGGAAGCATCTGTTTTGTAGCTTTTGTAACTTTGTAATTATCACATATATCTTAAATTAAATTAATTTGATATCATTTAGTTCTTCTACTCTCTAAGAGTGCTTTCACACCTAGGTAATTGTACCAAATCTGGAAACTTTTCCCTGCCAAGTCAGTTCATTTGGGCTGGTGTGAACACAATAATGCACTCTATTGCAGAACAAGTCAACCAAGCTGAGATCATTTAGAAAGGGTGGTCTCAGCCTGCTGCTAATTCCTATTTGGAGCAAATTGTTTCCAGTGTGAGCAAACGTTACCACAACATGACCTACTATTATATAGCCAAGCAGTTTACCTGGTGCGTCTCTGGAAGAGGAACTGTTAAAGGAACAGTATGTAAGAAATGTATTTCAATTAGTCATAAAATGTCCCTGATATGTCACTAGACATGAAGAAATCATGTTCACTTCAAATACTTATATCACTGACAACAGTGGTCCGGCCAGGATATTGTCATTTAAAAGTGAGAGTTG
>JASGAT010369536.1:0-16310 GCA_030220025.1 Chelon auratus | reverse complement strand
GAAAATTGTCACTCCAAGACTTAAATATCCAATTAAAAAAGTCACATTATATCACCAACCATTTCAGTTCTACCACGACTACTACTACTACTGCTGCTGTTGCTGTAAAGCCTTTTATAATAAACTATTATATGACAAACTATTTATAAATTGAACAGCCAGTCATTTTTAGTACAAAACCAGCCGAAGCATCAACACCTAGTGACAACGAACAAACACGTTTGCTTAGAGTTCAGTGTCAAGTGTTGTCAAGTGCCATCGCATGGGAATGCAAGGACACCAAGTTTGAAAGCTACCTTATTAGTGATTAATGCAAAACAGAAAGTACATCTGACTGATAACAGACCTTCTTGAGAAGTTTTTTCTTTCTTCTATTCAAAGTCAAAGTGCACAGATAAGACACAGATAAATGAATGCATTCTCTCAGAATTAATTAAATGTTGGCCGTCTTTCTAACATCAGCGTTGAATAAAGGAGGTGTAAGAAGGATTTTTTTAATATGTATTTTTTTTTTAATGATCAGCCAAGAAGAGCATGGCAGCATTGTGCTTCATTAAGGAACACTGCTCTGATCTGAAGCCTTTGACTAAAACAGCCAAGAGTCTGGGTTCAGACAAATTCGGCAGAAAAAACAACGCACACATACGCATCTACAGACACATATTATCACTCTGGCTTACAATTCTGTTTTACACCAAGACATATTAGTTCCATCCCCTCGTTAGCATCTAGCGAGAATAAATGGACCCATGAACTCTTTTAGTTTTGTTCTAATAACCATCTCCCTCATCATGTTTGGATTATTTATACCCTGTTTTCCATTACACAAAGCAGCCTCGGTTACGCGCACGTATCAGCGTTCCATTCTCTCGGTGGTCTTTGTTTGAAATGTTAACCATCTTCTGCAACTGTGCAGTTTCACGGGAAGTTTGCCCTATGCTTTTTCACAAGCTCTCTGTCACAACTTCATTTAACACTGTAAACTCTCATTCTAGAAATACGACAACACAATGCATCCACGGCACAACCTTAGGAAAATGTCATTAGGGATGCTTTTGAAATGCGTGCATAGAGGAGAGGATGCTGCATGTTAGTGGAGCCAGAAGCAGTAATGGTCCCATATTAAGGAGTTGTCATTTGGGGCGACAGACTCCATTATGGATTCTGTGTAATGATGCTTGTCATGATAATATACTCTGTAAACAACGCTCCGGTCCAGATGCTGAGTAGTCTGCTGGAACACCCTGACTACTGCCTTCTCTTACCGCCTGTACTCAAGAAAAGACTTTGTGGTAGTTGTAGACTGGAGCCTTTGTTCGTTTTCCCTTGCAGACTAGGGCTTTGAATGTAGATCGTATTATCAGGCTTTGGCAAAGTTCCCCTGACTTTAGCTCTTGTATGCAAGTGGGACGGCAAATAGGTCGGATTACGATGCTCCTTTTGAAACAGGCACCACAGTGGGAAATGCCATATCCCATAGGATACGGCAGGCTGTCGGCCAAAAGCGGCGCACAATAATGCAGAAAAGCTCAGATGCACGTAAACCCACACAGTCACAGTCAAGCATTTCTTAAAAGCTCAGCAAAACAACGCGACGTGCAGCTGTCTCATTCTAAGCAGCGCTGACACCCATTGTGGAGCGCGTCCCAGGAGATCACAATGCACTGACAAAAAATCTTTATACACCGTCCTGTGAATTTTCTCTATTGCTTCTGATGCGGCTCTACTGTACGTCTCCGGGAGTTAAAGGCTGCAGGAGGAAAGAGGCAGACGAAAGACAAAAAGTGGGAGAGTGATGGTGCTGCACTCAGATGAAATGAAGTGCTTTTTTTTGCGGCGCCGGCACTTTTCAGAGAGAATCCTTTCATCAACTGATGCTGATCCCTCCTTTCCCCTCCTTTTTTTTTTATAAAGCAGTGAAACAATAAAACCTTTTCATCATGTGAAGGAAGAAGAGGATGAAATCCCATTGTAATTATGCCTGGTCGACACGGGAATAGTCTCGCACTAAGTGCTCACACTCTTCACTCTGTAGGCCCTAATTACTGTAGACCACATATCACATTTCCTTAATTCTCAAACCAGGCCATTTTTCTATTTTTTTTTTTTCATTAATTCCATTACAAAAGGGAGGGTTGCTGCCTTCGCCGATTCAATGAGGAAAAGGAGGAGAACTGCACGGTTTCACATTAGCCCTTACCGCGCGCCAATTAGCCTAGCCGTCGTTTGCGCAGTGGAGGCTAGCCCATTAGCTGCAGAAGATTTCTGCGTTTTGTCCCTCCCAAGAGATGACTGAGAGCAAGGACAGGGCCCTTGTTTAACTGTATTTGATGAGTCCACTCCCCGAGCAGAGAAATCTGCTACCGAGCAAGGACAATGATGCAGCTCAGCATGTTCCAGGGTACATTTTTCCAAGGTGGAGATAAACACAAAATAATGGACTGTTTTCAGGTTCAGCAGAAATATTATCGGAGAAGCCCTCATTTCTTGCAGATCTGACATTAGGCACATCACTTGAAACGCATGCCCGCAGAGAGAAATTCTCCATTTACTCTCCAACGCTTTTAAATGTTCTCACTTTGAGTATAAATTCTCCTTTGACTCAGCTCAGTGTAGATGTTTCCCTGCTCAGACAGTTTTTTCATCTTTAATGAAAGATTATTTGTAATGTTCCACAACGTCACAACGAGGGCAAAAACAGCACACAGCTGACAACGTGTTGTGATAGCGCGCTAACGTGATTGGCTGAGTGTGGAGGGGACAGGGAGGACGATAATTGTGTTACCGTTGTCAGGGTGTCGCCAAAACCCAAGCACGTCCCGCCGCATTGTTCCCATGTGGTGTGTAGTGTACATTATTAAAAATGACAAGAGCCTTGTTGGTTCAATTTATGACATATCATTGTTGAGGTATTCACAAACACAATCAGGCATCCGTCAGCACGGCGTGTGCACACGAACGCCCAAACACTGCTGGGGGAAAAGATGCAGTGGCTCCAATGAATCTTTCTGGTGTTAATCAAGAGCCATAAAACTTTAACCAACATCTGTACAGCCGTCGTAAACAGCTCGGTGGCAAATGTATTTTCCTTTCACTGATGACAGGAGACAGATGACATCATTACAACCCCTCCAACTCTTAGAAACCCAGTCCCATTTGACTTTGAAGGCTGCATTCACCACAAATGGACGAGAGAGCCAAGAAAGTGCTACAACATGTAATGCTCTGCAGTTTGTAACATGAAAGAGCACATTCAGTACTGATGTGTTCCTCCTTGTGTTGTACAGATTCACCACTCTCCCTTTATGCCTTACTTACACTCCTCTAACACTACTCCATATTTTACTTAGATTCTCCTGCTGTCTTCTGTGTATTTCCTCCGGCACTGTCAGTCAGGCTTTAAATAGCATCTGTACCCTCCCCTCTTATGCTCCTTGTCCTGTACGGTGCTGAGAAGACAAGTACATCCTGTACAGCCTCATAGTGCATTAGAAGAGCGGAAGCATCAGCATCTGAATGGGATCTCAGCAGTTCAGCTCTTCATCTCTCCGTGCAGTAACATTAGACTAATGGGACTACTAGCTAGCAGCTAAATGCAGCATAAAGTTAAATGTATCGGCCATAAAATGTCCAGCCCAAGATTACATTTATATTGCAAATTTCCACAGGTCTAGGGACTGAGTGCCAGGGTAGGTATTGGTGTGCTATTTAATGCTGAGACTAAGAACATACCTTTCAAGACAGTTTGATCAGATCACCAAACAATCCATCTTGCCAGGCTCCAATCCCTTGCGGCAAATCCACAAAGTTGTGAACCAATCAGTCTCTTGTGAGGAACTATTGGCAGCTATGGCCATGTTTTAGGTGTGACAGTCCTAGAATACCTTTTATGTGCATACTGTCTACTGACATGCTAAGTCTGTACATGCTGGCTTTGAAAGCTCCTCAGGCCACAGCTTGTTGTGTTTCTTCTGTGATAGAAAGTGCATGCCCTTTGGCAAACAGTTTCCAAAAACAACCCAAAATTTTTATGATCACGGACAGAAGAGTATTCGTGGCGCAGTCATACACGTCATCTCAGCGCTGTCGAGTTGATTTTGTTCATATCAAAGTGGCTGCCATCAGAGGAGGGATGTGTTTAGATTGCACAATTGTAAAAGATATTGATAGCAAAAGCACTGTAAAGGACGAACAGTTCACAATGATTAAGTCATTTGTTGGTAAGCATACGTCAATTGGTTGCTCTGACTGGTTGCAGGACTGTACAATTGCATGCAGAGATATTTTATTCTCTGTTTGAAACACAGCCCATAATGAAATCCAAATGGTGTGATACCAGAGTCATGATCTGATAACAACTGAGTCTGGTTAGTTCTATAGACTATAGACCACTCATTGTGCCGGCTCAGGTTACAGGTAAATCACCGTTTACAGTATTTACCTTACAACTTTTCTGTAACCTTAACCTATCTGCCACACTCAGGTTAAAAAAAAAAATCAGATACATCAGACCACAGTCACAAACCTACATGACAAACCTCACTGACTTGACAGACACTGCCGAGTCAGTCACCAGCAAGTTAAACCTACATTTCATTGTTTCCTATCCTTTGTGATTAATTAAGCTATTTCTGTACGGAAAAATAAAATGTTGTGCTATCAGTGGTGGGTGTGAAGATGTTTTTGCTGAACTATTGAGCTGAGGCTGTACCGATAATTAGACTTAACTGTCATTATGTTTCACTTCAGTCTTCACACTGATATTTTTACACGTTACCTGTTTTGGCTTGGAAAATATAATAGATATCAGTGGAAAAATCTGGAATGTGTGGTATTTTAGCCACAGTTGTGAAGATGTACATTAGAAACTTTCCCTTTGCTCCCCCCAAAGTAGTAGCTGAATTGATGTGGTCTGGGTGATCTGTGATGTACAATATCTGTATCCCCTGAACATATTTCTGATCCCTTTTTCCAGTGTTCCCTTTCATGACTTCTCCATCTGTTTACCTCTGGCCGCATCTAATACTCCCACAAACTTTCCTCCACCTCCCTCACTTCCTGCATCTCCTTCTCTCTCTCTCTCTGTCAAACAACTACACAAGCGCACACTCACTATCTCTCTCATCACCTCTCCTCTTCACTCTGTCATCAGTGACCAGTCAAGGTCAGAGGTTTTTATTTTTAGTCGCCCAATAACAAAACAGCCTGTCCTGCCCGACACAGAAAGACACTTGAAGCGTGAGCGTCCATCCCCGGGGCACTGCAGCATTTAAACCGAGAGCACGACTGCCGCTCCCCAGACACCCTCACTATCCTCATCACGTCGCCGCTGCCACGGCCACAGTGGCCACAGCAGTATAGACGGACCTGGCAGGGCCTCCTACTCAGACAAGTGAGCGGAATATAACTGCTGCTGCTACACGCTTCAGCAAATTCAGACATGCCTGTCGGAATGAGACGTGAGGATGTTAGGCTAACAGGTAAATGAGGAACAGATGAACTAGTTTTGGAGAGGTACACTGTAAGTCACAGAATAGCTGGATTCACTGACAATTTTGTAATGAATGAAATTAATTCAGAGAGGGGTCACCTGAGGTAAACTCATTCATATTCCTGGTAATGATATCAGACAGAGATTAGAAATTAGCAGTTCGATGATGAGCATTAGATTGCAATGAAAGTGTGTGCTACTTGAAAACACCACACTATGTCAGGATGTCATATTCCACCTGAACAACATTTCCACCTCAGTCTAACGAAGGTATTTTTTATTTAATGTATTATTTTTCAGTTTTTAAGCACGTCTGGCACCTAGTGCTATGACAAACACCGGTCAGCCACAACATTAAAACCAGTGACAGGAGAAGTAAATAACATTGACCATCTTGTGACAATTTAACGTTCTGCTGGGAATCTTTTGGACCTGGCATTCATGTGGATGTTACTTAGACATGTGCCACCCACCTAGACCAGACCAGGCACCCCCACCGCATAGCAGTGACACTCACAGACACACACACAAAAATGGTTTAGGAACCACTAAAAAAAATATGAAAAACAGCACAAGGTGTTGACCTGGCCTCCAAATTCACTAGATCCCAAACTGATGAAGTATCTGTATCTGTGGCATGATCCACAGAGGCCCCTCTCCTCAACCCACTAACAACATTCTGTTGCCAGACACCACAGGACACCCTCAGAAGGCCCATGTCCATTCTCTGATGAGTCACAACTGTTTTCATATGCACCCAACATGGAACAAAGGCCAGAAAAAGAAGAAATAAGTGTAGCCTTGGGAAATGAGAAAGAAAAAAAATCAAGTGTCATCATGGTAAAAGCTACAAAGATCATTTCCAAGCAGCAGCCAGATGTTCCTGTGACCGTACTTTCCCATATTATTAAAAAGCTCAAAATCCATGGACAGTGCCCACAAGAGGTCACAGACTGAAAAGAGGAATGGTTTGAATGCTGGAAAAATAACAAAGGGACGGCTGAAAACACACACCAGCTGACATCCAAGATAAAGGTACAATAGAGTCTGTTTGAAACATACCAGTCCAGTGGACCCAGGAAGGAGCCTGCTTTTGAAAGAGAAACGTAAAAAAAAGACTGACTGCAGTTAAAGCAAATTTTACCTGGAGAGTAACAAGGACAGGAAACAGAATTAGAGTTTTTTTGTATGTCATATGTGATCCACGTTCGCAGAAGAGAGAGAGAAAGAGAGAGAGAGAAAAAAAGAGGCTGCCTTGCTGCATCGGTTACAGCATGCAGTGAATCTGTTATCAAGACATTCTGGAGCAAAACTGAATACTCCTAACTACTGCCCAGGATCAGAGAGCTCTGTCACTCTTGCAGATCATGACTTCTTCAACAAGACAAAACCCTGCAACATTCTTCTTAAAGCATCCATTAGACAGTTATGGATTTGCATACGAGTGCTGATCTTAATCCAACTGAGCCTCAAGGAAACTCTCATGTAGGGAAAAGGCACCAATCTAACCTAGCTTGATCACAATTGTTGCTGTAAAAAAAAGGAATGAGGAATGTCAGTGCAAGGACTCAAGATTTTGTCCATGACATTTTATTGGATGTGCTATTTCAGATTATAACTAATTCAAATAGTCTTATCAATTAAGAACCAGAAAATGATGAGTGGATGTCACTTTTATCACCACATCTGAACAAGTTTTAAACGTAGCCTAACTGTTGAAAGTAAGCAATTAAAAGTACTGTTTGTGTCAGTGAGCTTCCACTAACAAACCGCTTTTTCAGAAAAGGAAATCTTGGGATACACGTTGATGTTTTGATTGAGTTGTATTTGTGGTTAAGGCCCGACTTTGAGAAGAAGGACATCCTCATAGTTGGTGGAAGATGGCAATGCAAGAACGTGTGAGTTTGTGTTTATGTGTGCAAATTGACCTGCAGGCTATGCCTCATAAATTTCCACAGTCCTTCTCAAAGTGGAATAAATCAAACAGAGCCAGTCTGGGGAGAAAGAACCATTAAAAAAAACAACATCTCTACTCCAAGAAAAAAAAAAAAAACCTTCACTGCAGTAGAGATGGTGGAATTGCATGTCCAAGTAAACATGGGATTTTACCCATCGAGAATTTCGTTCATATTGCACTTGTCAAGGGATTATTTTATCTTTTAGCCCAATCCATGAGCCGGGAGCTGAGAAAATCCCTCATATTCCACACAATCTGCTGTAACTCATCCTTACTCCAACTGCAAATAATACCTCCATCAACGGCTGAATCAGACAAACAGCCCATAGCCGGTCGCCTGGGCCTGGAGCCAGACGCTCCTAAATGCTTCTCTCCTTCTTCTTGTTTTTATTCTCAACTGAAAAGACTTGACAAACTGAACACAGTATTTTAAAGACGGATCCGATTGCCTCTATCAGTAGTTCATCAAGACAAGAAGAGTGGGTTGGAAAATAATTTACAAGTGTTAGAGTTACTTTGGAAAAGCCAACAAAGTAGCAACAGAGATTCTATTTTTGAACATCCATTAGCTTTTGTATTTTTTCTTTCTCACAGCGCCAACAGGAACACAACAGCTATATTTACTTGCACTATTAAAAAAACATTTCGCTAAAGACAGAAGCGGCAATTACCAACTGCTCGCTCACAACAAGTGCTAAAATTAGAATCAATTAGCAAACAATCTCCATCACGTTTCAGGGAGCTGCTCATTTTTTCCTGGTTGGGGAATGAGGGGAGCTTGTGACCATTAAGCCTCCTCCCAGATGTTGAGATAGAGAGGGAGACAAGAGTCAGCTGCTGAAAGATTAATAAATGCAGCTGAAAAGCAGGATAGAAAATGCTTTTAGAGGTACTCACCCCGATGGGGCTTGGAAAGGCATCGATTTTCCTGCTGGAGCCATAGCTGTCGCTTGGCAAGATGGTGATCCGTAAGCGAAGCAGGCTTTTCATGATAACAGCCCTGGCCTCTCAATGACCTGTGAAGTGTGCTTGTTAAGGAGGCACAGGATATTTAGCAGCCTGGATCAAAAGTGTTTTCCTGCCCGCCTTAATTTCAGGTCGTTTTTCTGGTCATTGGCCAGATTTCAGGTGGACAGATCGATGGTGGCAAAAGCGACACCTAAGTGAGAGATCGATAATAAAGGTGGTGTCTCCGGGCAGGCGGGAGGAAGGGATTGTGCGCTTGTCTGCGTCTCATTCTGTGACATCACCGCGCGGACGGGAGCATCGGGCCCTCCATTACGCAGATCAATAGCAGTTTCACTCTTTGCAGGCTTCCAAAGTTGATGTCAGGAGTCTGAGTGATCCAGCAGTCACTCACAAAACTACAACACATAAAGAAGCTACAGCGTGTTGCAGAGTGATTTATACGATAATACAAATGCGGCAGGGCAAGAGGACAGAAAGAGAGAGGAAAGCAAATGTAATCCAACCAGGAGGGAGATGGTCGCGGACAGACACCAATAGAGATTTACAGCACCCAGAGAGTGATATATAAAGTGTAAACAAGCGACAGATTGCCTGCCATACACCCACACACACACACACACACACACACTCTCACACACGAGGCTGCATTCCAATCCCGCCGAGCCGGCCCATTGCCCCTGGCAGCCGGTGCTGGTAATGGCACTGCACTGGCTCAAAAGGAGTGAAGCACGGTGGGCGCCGAGCAATAAACCATGCACACCGTTGAGCTGAATATTGCAGAGTGTCTGGATGCAGAGATGAGAAATTAGCAGCATGCAACCGTGAGACCAACATCAAACAACAGCAGCACAAACTGGGACGGACACATTTTCATTACAGTTTCACAGAGAGATAAAATATGACATTAGACAGCCATGATTAACTGATGAAGCGTCTCTGCAACTTCAAATATAACACAAGTATTTTACCATTAAATATCCCTTTTCAGTGCAGAGTGTTGTCAGTCTATCCATTTCCTGATTCAGAATCTTTTACATCCTAATTTGTATCTTAATAATAAATATGAAGCCACTGTGTGAAGAATGGACATCTCTACATTAACCAATTTTCTTGAAGAATAACCATGTGTCCAATGGCATATGCGAAAACAATGCGACAATGTGAAACGAGTTCACTTGCATCAGTATGACCTACTGAATCTAAAGCCCCATCTTTATAAGGTCCTATTTTGAGTTTCAGCTCATTATTTAACTGTTAGTCTGGCATATTAACTTTTATATCAGTGTTCTCAGCAGCAGGCAGCAATTCTATCCAAAAAAAAGAGCTTAATTCACTTCCACTACCAGCCCACTACAAAATAGCAGACAAAGAGACTAGTTTGTGAGTGTTTAACCACTAAAGACCCTGATATTTGTCTAGGGAGTTTGTAGAGTTCATAGACAGAGCTAAAACAGAGGGAATATATCCAGACAGCAGCCTCTGTGCCTGAAAAATGAAGCCAAACTGCAAGAGCCACATGCATGACCACCTCAGGACAACTCCACGGACCGTGTTAAAATGTACATGTTTACAACCTGGTACATAGCTAATTCCACCATTCATGAAATCTGTACATGGGTGGATTTTTATCCAACTCACCCATTTAAATTATACCAAGGTTGTAATTTATGCATAATTAAGGCTCCTGTGAGTAACACATGGGTGACCTCACAGGTCACTGGATGTCACTGGACTGGGCATCATCTGCCTGCCTCAGCACCACTCACGCCCCACATCCTCTTTGCCAACTTTTGTAGAGGGCTAGGTGGAGGCAGGTACTACAAAGATGGCAACAGCTGGAGAATCCAACCATTCGTTAGAGATCCCACGGCTGACGTCATCTTTATATACAGTCACCGGGACATCAGTTGGTCCTAAACACGAGCCCTATTAAACGCTACCATTATTGTGTAACAGCTAGACGTGTAAATAAGCAGCAGTTTCTTATTGTATGTTTTTTTCTTCATCTACACTGATCAGCCACAAGATTATGACCACCTTCTTAATATTGCGGAGGTCTCCCTTGTGCCTCCGAAACCATTCTAGCTCATCAGAGAATGGACATACTTGGATATTAATGGATACTTTATCAGTTTGGGATCTAATGAATTTGGGGGCAAGGTCAACACCTTGTGCTGTTTTTCATGTTTTTTTAGTTGTTCCTAAACCGTTTGTGTGTGTGTGCGTGTGTGTGCCAGCTGCATCTTGCTGGGGATGGCTGCTGCCATCAAGGAGTGTCATTGCTATGAGCCGGGGGTGCCTGGTCTGGTCTAGGTGGGTGCTAGATATAAGTAGCATCCACATGAATGCCAGGTCCAAAAGTTTCCCAGCAGAACACTGAATTGTCACAAGATGGTCAATGTTATTTACTTCTCCTGTCAGTGGTTTAATGTTATGGGTGATTGGTGTATATGACCAAAACTGCTTGAAAAAATAACCCTGTGACCAAAGACAAACAGTACTATAGTTTTACTCTCTCACAGTTGGATTCATATCTAATTCTGGGCTATTTAAATGTTACTTTTGGCTTTGAGTACAGTCTTACAGAAATCAAATAAGCCAAAGAAGTCAAATAAATGCACACACTGACAAAATACTGCATCAAAGCTAAAATCATTCATTTGAATATGATTTTAGATTGGTTAGTTGACACTTATTTGTCTTTCTTGTAATTTTCTCATTTGTATTCATTTTACTGCGTACACTACAGAGGGACCACATTAAATACAAGTTTTAGAGACCTTTGATACTCGCATGAAATATGTGCTCAGCAACCTTGGTGAAAAAAAAACAATGACCATTAGTATATCAGCCTTGAAAAACCTGCACTGGCTGAAACCTGGGGCAAGGCAATCCCCACACATATAATCCAGCCTCAACCTCGCACGCGCAGACACCATCGTCTGTCCTGCGTCTGTTCACCCGTGCAACTTTATGGACACCTTCCTGTCCATAAACCCAGGAGATGGAATGGAGAGGACGAAGAATGACTCTGAAAGAATTGGCCCAGTAAAACACTGCACCCTAATCTCTTGCTACCAGCTCAAATCCTCTCTGCTATTAAATACCGCCTTTCTCCTCCTGGTGGTATTTTATTAACTGCATTTGTTCAATAAGACCTTGAATTCTCTGCCTCTTTGCTCATGACATTGGAACAGGTGTGGAAAAAGTAGCAAAAACACTGAAATCATGATCCGTGTTATGAAAGTGGGGGTTATAATAACTTTAATCCTCCAAATAAAGAGCTCTGTTCTGCTGTAAACAATAGGAGCCAGTTAGAACAAGTCAGCTCAGTGGGAGAGGAAGACGGGGACATAAAATGAAAGATCAGAGGAAAGAAAATGAAAAATTCAAATCCACACATGTTAAACTGTGTGTTTGCATATCTAGGTGTCAGACATTATAAGTATGATTAATTCTTCATTCCCTCTGCTGTGCGTCACTGGATGAGCCAATTGCTTTCACATCAAAAGGCATCTGTTCTGAACAGTGTCACAGGGCGAAGGTTTTAATCCCCTTCCCACTGCCTCTGTATCTCCAAACTGCTCACTGTACGTCTGTATTTCATCATTCAGCTTTCACAGACTCGAGAGAATACGGGACGGACAAAAACAAGTTTTGAATGTAAGAAGACCTAATAAAGCCGGGGTTGTTACCGAAGGCTCAGTTGTAGCAGCCAAGAGTGGCATGGCACGCTCGAAAACAAAGGTAATCCAACTGTCACCCCGCTGGGAATGGAAACCTTGCTTTTAAAATAGCACCAAACAGAGTAAAACAACCATGCCCTACTTCAGATTCTAGCAGTGTTTCATGAAACACGACATTCTTAATATTTTCACTGCTTCTTCACCTTCAGCATGAAATAATACATACAGAGTTATCCTTGTTCAAGTTGCTAGTTTGTAAGTTTTTTTTTTACAAGGGTGCATGTGCAGTTGCACTCTTAAACCATCTGTTAACCATACACGATCAGCCACAACATTATGACCACTGTCATCGGAAGTAAATAACATTGATCATCTTGTGACAATTCAATGTTCTGCTGGGAAACTTTTGGACCTGGCATTCATGTGGATGATACTTAGACATGTTTCACCCACCTAGACCAGACCAGGCACCCCCACCCCATAGCAATGACACTCCTTGGTGGCTGCAGCCATCCCCAGCAGGATGCAGCCTGACACAGACACACACACACAAAAACTGTTTAGGAACAACGTAAAAAACACGAAGAACAGCACAAGGTGTTGACCTGGCCTCCAAATTCACTAGATCCCAAACTGAAAAGTATCTGTGGGATGCACTGGAACAAGCCTGATCCACAGAGGCCTCTCCCTTCAAACTATAGGACCCAAAGGCCCCCACTGTTGCCAGACACCACAGGACACCCTCAGAAGGCCCATGTCCAGTCTCTGATGAGTCACAACTGTTTTGGAGACACAAGGGAGACCTACACAATATTAGGAAGGTCATAATGTTGTTGGTCATCTGTGTATTGCTTTCCATGTTTTGATATTGTGGATATGTCCAAATACATGTAGTATTCATATCAATACAAAAACAGTAGTCATTATAGATGATAGAGGGTGTGGATGAACGTGACTGACCTTCTACCCTCAGCTACGTTCAGTCTAAAGTTATAAAAAGATCTTTGCAACAATGGCATACACATAGCCATATAGAGCTTTTCACAATTAGTCTATTATCTTATAATATAACTGGGAGTCATAATGTTATGCCTGATCAGTGTATGATCAATTCAATGCATTCAGATTTCTCAGTTACTCCCTCTTGTAAATGGGTGGATGTTTGAATGGAATTTCCCAATGGACTAAGAACCTTCAGGGGCATTTACTGTGTTTCCATCTGCATTGAGTTCCATAAAAATCTTTTTACTCTGCCTGGTCTGGGGGCACTACTGTAGAGCTGAATGATGAGCATTATCTCGCAGTCTCTGCAGTGTCTCATATAATCTTTTTGTTTACTTTAGGTCAAGCATGTTTGGCATAGCGAATCCGCTTTGCTGCTGCTGCTGTTTGTGTCTTTTTCCACCATTGACACGATGACCCCGTTTGTACAGCAGCAAGATCAGCAGCAGCGTGGCTTGAATCTCCTCCATGCCCATCGCTGATGCAGCGTGGCACTTACCTGTTAAATATGCAGTTATTGTTGTTGTATAATGTTCTGTTTTATCACCACCTGCTGGACTGGAGTGGAGCAGGCTGGTGCATAGTCACGCAGAAAAATGTGCAAGAACGTGTAAACCAACCTGCAAGCCAACCACTGACAAGTCTTTAGATGTCAAGCACAAGCTGCTGCAAATGTTAAATGTCAACGGATTCGGAATTCTATTTATTCTACACTTATCTATATACAAATTCAACAGATGGCCATCTTTAAATGTTATTCAACAAAATCTCTCAATTTTCTCAACTTCACTCCATGTCCTGCCCCCATTGGCTCTGTGTCGCTCTTCCTCCTGGCCTTTCTTCCGATTTCAATTTCAACCTGTCAGTCATTCACTCCCCTGTTCTCTTCTACCTCTCCTGCCCCCTTGCAACACTCCTTCGCTGACCCCCCCCCCAGCATCTGCATATAAACCTGAAACCCTCCCGCCTCGCCTCCCAGGGTGCTGGAAATGGAGAGAAAGTGGCAAAGGCGTGATTACGATGTCAATTCATAAACGCAGCACACACAGAGACTGAATGGATGAAAGCACCAATGCCACTGGAAAATTACCCACCCAGCCGGGGACAAGTCATTTGCCACACAGCGGCGCTCCACAACGCAAACGGCAGCAAACACACACAAACACACACAAACACAAGGAGAGAGATACAAACTGGAGGTCGGTGAATAAGAATTAGCCGAGAGTGAAATAATAAATAAAAAAGATGGGGAGCGAGTCAGAGGTGGAGGAAAGAATCAGCAGATGTGTCTGTATGCAAGCGTGTGTGAATGCGTGAATGTGTGTGTGCGTTAGCACTCCTCTACAGGTGTTCAACCCTCTTGGCTTAAGCAGCAGGGGAGAACTGTCACTATTCAAACAGATGGAGAGAGACTCACCAGGACTGAGAAAGACTCAGAGGGCGTACAATAGCAAGGCCTGGTGTATCTCTCTCTCTCTCACTCACACACACACACATACAAACAGCTATTTCATATGTTGTTGAGCATCAGGTGGCCAACGCTTGAGTGCTTGAAAATACCACCTGGGAAATGCCACACAGCTAGATATAATCTATTTGTTTGGGGGACCCACAGCATAGCATAAAAGCAGAGGACTCATTGATATTTGATGGCGCATGCATGTGCATGAGAGTGAGAGGCTAAGAGAAGACACAGCGAGGCAGAGAGAGAGAGAGAAAGGCAGCAGCTGTGTGTGTATCACGGCAACATTAAAGTGTGATTTTGAGATGCAGCGAACTATTAGAAAGTCGATGTTTCTTTGCACGTACGAGGCAGAGACGGGTTGCTACATGTGTTTCCAGTATCTTCTCGGGTGACTCATCAAAATGGAGATGGCGAGATGCTAAGACAGATCATTTGCAGCTTCAATTTAAATTTTAATCACGGTTTATTGACATTGTCTTTCACATTTTTCACGCTGGACATGTCAGGGATGCATTAGTGCCATCATCTACGTTGCAGTCGATTCAACACCAGCCACTGGACATGTCCCTGCCTGACTACCTGTGTAAAAGTCAGAAGGGGATAGCTGGTGTTGAATTGACTGCAAAGTAGATGATAGCACTAACGAATCCCTATTAATAATTATACATTCTGGATGATAGGAGGAGCAGCGCTTTTTGACATGATAATGTCAGTTGAGTGTGGGAACGAGTCACTGTTGTTCATTCTTTCATCTTCTGTAACCGCTTATTCCTGTGAAGGGTCACGGGGTCTGCTGCAGCCTATCCCAGCTGTCATCAGGCGAGAGGTTGGGTACACCCTGGACAGGTCTCCAGTCTATCTCAGGGTTAACATGGAGAGACAGACAAGCATTCACACTCACATGCACACCTACGGAAATTTAGAATCACCAATTAACCTAAGGAGCATGTCTTTGGATGGTGGGAGGATGCTGGAGTACCCGGAGAGAACCCACGCAGATGTAACAGATCCAACAGATCCAACAAATGTACTTATGAAAGGTTACCAAGTATTTCTGGTAAGCTACAGTGTGGCTGATGTGCAAATTCATAAATGTAAGTGGTTTGGTATAGACACAATATGGAGCCTGGAAGAACAGTTATTTCCACTACTTATTTCTGATGCTGCCAGAGTTTGTTAAAGGTGAAGACATCAGAAGGTAAAACAAAACAAAGACTCATTGCAACCATTTCCCTTTCAGTATCAAGTATAACAATTGGCTTATACTTTACACATATTTGTATGACAGTCTTCAATTTGGGCATTTTTAATTGTAAGTGCTTAATCAATTTCTGTAGAAAAAAATCAAGTTCTACATGCATCATAAGCCCCTTTTCACACATGATTGTAGCACAGAAGTTTTCCAGTTATCACCTTGGACAGCAGCATGTGAGAACACAAATGTCTGAACAACTTGGACAGGAAATTAAACAGACTTTATCCTGCCAGCTGCATTGTACAAAGTCATTGTGTCCTGTTGCGCCTGTGTGTGAATGGAGCAGATAATTGTCGCAGGGAGCCACTTGGTGTGTTGATGACACTGGCGACTTTGTACCCAGTCTAGCTGCTTTGTTGCTCTTTTCTCGCATCTACTGTACAACAGGTCAGCCACAACATTAAAACCACTGACAGGAGAAGTAAATAACATCATCTTGTGACAATTCAATGTTCTGCTGGGAAACTTTTGCAACTTTTGTGTGG
>JASGAT010369523.1:0-21277 GCA_030220025.1 Chelon auratus | reverse complement strand
CACCAGGTGGTAAACGTGTTTCTTACTGCTGTGTTCTAACATGGAGATCTATGGACAATGACTCGATTTCGTAGGCAGCCTCAAGTGGTCATTGGAGGAACTGCAGTGTCTGGCACAGTTAGGAATCCAGCCTCTGTCGCTAGCTTAAGCTCTCACTGTCACAGACACTTTACGTAGAGTTAATAGCTCAACAGCCAGTTATTTATGACTGAATGATTATTTATGTGGCTTTCACAGTCTTTTAACCTCACAGTGCTCATTGCTGAAAGTCTGGGGATCTCCCCTGCGAAAAGCTATCGATTCTGTCAGTGACAATGGTGATTTAGTACAATCAGTACATTTGTTCATGCACTGAACACATTTAATGCATACATACATATATAAATGCACAATGCGGTCTCCCAAGAGTGAACCTTGATAAAAATCAGTATTGGCCCGGCGGGGGAGGTTTCCTTTCAGAGGCAGAGAGTGAGATAGCAACTCATCTGAGGGGAACAGGAAATAGGCAAACTCCACCTTGATGTGAAAAGCCCAGCAGGGATCTGACCACATGAGTAAAGGCGCTGGATGCATCCTCCTCCTTCTCCTCCTCCTCCACTTCAAAAGGATGTTGGCTTCATTAAAGCGCTGTGTCAGGAAACACAAGAAACTACTACAAAGAGATCAGTGTTTGTCTTCAGATCAGTAGCGAGCCTGCACTTACAAACATGTACGCACATTCACCGCAAAACTTCCACTTACTCCCAGACATTAACGCAGCAGTGAATACACACTCACGTATACATAAACAAAAACAGACACACAAGCAAAAAGTGTGCTGTACAAATAGAATTGTTTAATGAGAGGCTGAACAAGGACGGTGTGCAGAGGTGAAAATCAGGGGAAGCAGTAATTAGAGGCACACACTCTGCAGCAGCAGCAGCAAACAAACAAAGTCAGCAAGACTGTTGTGCCAAAGGTTTGGTGGGCAAACTGGGCCTCTGAGAACTCTTGTTGGAAAGCATGGACAAAAGAGAGAGAAGAACAGACGGAAAGGGAAGGATAAGGGTAAGAAATAAGGGTGTGTGAGCAGATGCGCTGAATTTTAAAGGAGGCAGCGCATTCCTTAGAGAGCTGTAATGAGCGTGTATCTGTGTGTGTCTGTGTGTCCATGTGTGAAGGCTACTGTGACCACACATCCAAGTGTTTTTCAATCTGAAGCAGAGGAACGCCAGATTCTGACAAGCGCGTTTCCAGCAATTTATACATTTATTATCTTTATTGACTCAGTAATTATTCAGCTGTGTGCATCAATCTGTTCCTGTGCTGATTAATTATTGTTTAGACGGCATCAATATTATGCTTGGATGTGATGCTTATTCAAATTCCTTAACAGCTGACAGACAAAATAGGACTGATAATAAGCTCATTAATGCTGCGTTGTAGGCACAGTCACCCACACAGCCTGGAAACACTGAAACCTGCATATGGACTAGACAGGACACTGCTCAAATACTGTACTGCACAATTCTGAAGTAGTTATATAGTGTAGTATTTATATTTTCCTTAAGTAATTCCATTTCAGGGGGTTTAATGACATTTTTACTACATGGATGTAACAGTTGGCTTTAGGGCTGCACCCAGCATGTTTTCAGTGTTGATTTCTTAATTGATAGATTAATCAGCTCCACAGCTGTTGTTGTGTGATGTACTGCCCAAAACAACTTTTGTACTTCTGTTGTCCCTGATCAAACCTAGTGTCACAGTGCCAGAAGAGGTTGTGGACTGGCAATAAAACAAGTGCCATTCTCTCATGTTTGTTCCATCAAAAATGATTTTGAAGTTGTTATTAAAGGTAAAATAGCTACATAATGTTGATTTAGCCTTTATATTACCATATTTTGACATTTGAATCTTAAAATCTTTTTAAAATGACAGAAAAAAACATGCACACCACAATTCTCAGTCCCAATATTTACTTTAGTGTTATAAGACAAAGAAAAGCAGCAGCATGATTGTCACAGTCAAGAAGCAGAAGACATATGTACACACCCACTCACCTGACTGCTGAGAGACAAATAACTACAGCTTGTTCTGGTATTTCTTGTCAGCACGCCATCACTAAACCAACCAACAAAACAAAAACAAAAAACGATCAGGTGCATAAGCAGTGAATCATTTCTGACAATGCTCCTTGTAATAAGCCACACATTGTTGGCTGCGATGCATATACTGTATAATCACGACCATGAAAGTTGATACAGACTGTTAGAATGGAAATTAACACGGTTTGTCTCTAGTGGAGAACAAAAAGCAGTATCATTATAAATGTATGGTACCTCTTAGTCACACAGGAGACTCCTTTAGACAGAAGGCAAATGAGTTGTTTTCAGTGAAGGAGGCTTGATTAGACATCACACTCAGTGATCAGCTATTCTCTGTGTAAATGTTCCCCACTGTGGGTCTCTGACAGGCAAAATCTGTTCTACTTTTTTAGTCTTTTTCACTGAGCTTTGACTTTTACTGCTCCAGGCCGCTACAGGATATTCTTCAGGTTTTAAAGTCTTGATGGGACACCGACAACTCTAATCGTCCAAACAAATTATTATTTGTCATTTTCTCCCTAGACACAGAGTGAATACAGACAAATGAAATGACTGTTAATGGTATTTAAAGTTATTTCTTGTGATTGACTTTGTTACTGTGTTTGGTTTATGTGCTTCTGCCTGGATGGAGCCTTCAGTCAAGATTCCTTCTGGAAAGTAAAATATATTCTGCTGGAAATGTAGCCTGGAGGCATTTTGATGAAGCGTATTTACTGTAACCTCATGCTGTGGGCTGTACCCCCCTCCCCCTCCCCCCCCCACACACACGCACACACCCACCCACACACACACTCTGTGTCCTTCAGTGGCAAGTCATGAGTTTTTTTTAATTTGACAGAGGTCCTCCAAAAACAGGAGATGCAGCTGCTGGAAAAAAAGCTCCATCTGGTTACTAGGCAGCCATGTGTTAACTTTGAAAGTCACCCTGAGAGGAGATAAAGACTCAGAGAGAGATAGAAAGCTCAGAGTTTATAGGCCCAGATTAATATCTGATGGTCATAATAAAACTATGCAGTAGAGAACAGACATTACCTGCTGATATTAAGGCAATAAACCTCACCTCCAATGATTTATAGTCATATTTACCTAATTTGCATGAGTAATTTACATCAGTTATTTAATGGAGGAATTCTGTTCATGGAGGGTCATGGTGTGCAGTTTAACATGGAGGTAGGGATAGTAGGCATTTATTTCTTTAGCTAAGACCTGTGTTAAAGTCCTATATCATGCTGAACGTTGAAATGTTGCCATTATTCCTCATTTACAGGAACCACGGGCACAATATTTCTCTAAGCTTAAAGCAGTACTTTGACTTTTTGGGAGATAAACTGAACTTGAACTCTTAATTGTTGATATGATATGAGATATGATATGAGAAGACATCATTCTTAGGGGCCGTACACAGGAAGAGCATAGCAGTGGTGTGGTGACTATGTTGAGGAAATTCATCAAGCTGTAGTGACGCCAGGGGGAGGAAAGGTGACGTGACTGAGGCGACAGATAATATGAATGGTAACCAAAGAGCCCAGAACACCTTCCAAAGAGATTAGAGGTGAACTCCAAGGTCAAGGTACATCAGCATCAGATCACACCATGCGTCGCTGTTTGAGCCAACGTGGACATAATGGAAGACGACCTAGGAGGACTCCACCGCTGATCATAAAACGAAGCATCCAAAGAAAAGAACACTGTACCTACTATGAAACATGGAGGAGGCTCATTCATGTTCTGGAGCTGCTTTGCTGCATCTGGCACAGGGAGTTTTGAATCTGTGGAGGGTACAATGAAATATTAAGACTATCAAGGCATTCTGGAGCAAAATGTGCTGCCCAGAGTCAGAAAGCTTGGTCTCAGTCGTAGGTCATGGGTCCTCCAGCAGGATACCCAAAACAAACAGCTATAAACACCCAAGAATGGCTGAGAACAAAACACTGCACTATACTGAAGTAACCTTCCATGAGCCTGGATCTAAATCCCATTGAACATCGGTGCATGGAGCTGAAACATGCTGTCTGAAGAAGGTACCCTTCAAACCTGAGACAGCTGAAGCAGTTGGTCAACAGGTCCAGAAGTCTCTTTGAGAGTTACAGAAATGGCTTGATTGCAGTGATTGCCTCAACAGGTTGAGCAACAAAATATTAACTTAGGGGTACCATCATTTTTGTCCAGGCCAGTTTCTTGAGTTTGGTTTTTTAAATTATTCTGCTGAACCACAATTTAAAAGCAATGTCTGATTTTCATTAGGAAGTTTTCAGTAAATCTTTTTTTATTACTACTTTTGACAGTTTCAGATTATTTTAGTGAACTTTGTGGGTTTTTCTTTCTTTAACAGAAGGGTACCAACAATTTTGTATGTAAATATACAAGAGGGTTATCTAGGCAACCAGAGACAGGATTGTCCACTAAAACAAATATGTGGGCAGGACTTTATATAAGAAGGCCCAGACTTTCTGAAATCTACCTGCTGGTTTCTTGGCAACTTCATTCCAGGAAGTGACAGCAGCTGGAGTAGTTCAGTACGTCCTCCACTACAACTTCTTTAAACTTTTCTTTCTTGTTAAAGAAGAAAGATAAAAAAATGTCATGTGTGACAGGTGAATTATATGAATGATGAACAGAGTCAGACTACGGTATTCCCCTGGTTTCCATCTTTCTGTGATGAAAGTTTGCTTCTGGCTATAGTTTCATGTTGAACAGGCTTTGTATTAGAATGATGACAATGTTCTACCTCTGAGCATTCCACTAAAAAGAAAGTCCTATGCAACCACATGAGCTGCTAGGTGACACTGGAAGACTAAACCCTAATTAAAAAATAACAAATCACCTAATTCTGGCCACACTGTGTTTTCTTCTTTTCAGTCAATGCAAAGTGTGCTCAGCTTTTACTTTTTGCCAGTGACTTAATTTATGCCGTGTCATCATCAGACATTATGCCAATATATCTGATTTGAATACTGCCATCGGCTGCAGCCCCCTCAGATGTGTGTCCCTAAAAAGTTGCTGCACAGTGCCCGAGTGATTTTTATGATCTTTGTAAATATTTCACTCAAAGAAATTGATGAATTGCACAGATGAAAATTATTCATTGCGGTCTGAATGGCCTCCGGTGTTAAATTGAAATCAGTGCGAGCTGGTGAATAGGGTGACATTCTTTTTATTTTTTTCGTGCCAGTGCAGGTCAATGGGGATTTGATGAATCTAATCTAGCATTCACACTTTTGATTTATTATGCATTGATATCTGCATCACTCACTAGGATTCAGACCAAGAGCACTGTATTACTAACACACAATGCAGTTAATATGACACACAGTCAGCATTTCAGAGTAAATCAATGAACTGCGTGTATCTGGTTAGTCAGATCTGGCCAAACGTAGGGCAGAGATATAAGTGACCTGGACAGGCCAAGTATGGTAAGGAACGATCAGGCTTTGGAAGTTCACTATGTTAAAATAACTGAAGCAGAATGGAAGTTTATATTCAGTTCATGGGTGTTTCAGGGTACTCAAAGCTATACTCGGAGTGCATTGGTATTTTTACCCAAACTGCTATTCAGTATATTTATTTAGTAATTACCTCTCTATGCTGCATGTTACAGCAGTTTTCAATGATGGATGCTGAGGCTGCCATCCCCACTCTGGACTGAAACCGCACACAAGGGATTCACAGGAAATGCTGCATGTTTATAATCTAGCTAATATATCTTCAGAGTTTTATCTCACCATCATCTGAACAAAACATGTTGAGGTGCTGCTACCATTAATAGCATTTGTTGTCTGAAACAACAACAGGAGCATGGAACTCAATGCATAGCGGCCAGGAAAAAAATTATCTGAACCCTTTTGAATTATGTATCTGCATTTATGATCTAGAGTTCCATCAATTTTTTACTGATAATACACAAAACATTGCATTGTTCTTGTCCATAGTGAATGCTGAGTTCAAACAAAACTTAACTGGAGTCAGGAATGAGCACGACTAGAATCCAATCAATGAAACAAGGCTGGAGGTGAGGGTTAGCGTTACTTTGACCATAAAAAAATATCACCTACATAATGCCAGGAAGGTGGTCATAATGTTATGCCTGATCAGTCAGACCTTAACCCAGTAGAAATACTACGGAATAACCTGACGAGAGAGATTTTACAACAGACTTCAATGGTTCTGTGAGTTCTACCATTAGTCCCAAATTTGTCCTGTGCAGATCGGACGAGTCGAGCAGTAATTAAAATCCAAGTGTTCTTTTAATTGTTTAGCTTCATGAATATTTAAAGTTGTGTTCAATAAAGGCATTAAAGATCATAATTAGGCACTTTCTGATCAAGGAGTTCTTCGTTTAACTACCCACTGGGGAGCTCCCCTGAGAACTATATACCTTCAAGGGTTTTTTAACTTTCCGTTTGCATTCGCACCATTGATAGGAACCCTCAATTGATGCATTTAGCCCCAATAAAACCTGGACATCACAGTTGAGTTCAGTTCCATTTTAAGTGTTCTTGTTTGCATCGCTAATCTTTTACCAATTGTTTGCACCACTACATTTTTTTTTATAAAATGCTTAGTAGTGCTGCGTCTATGCATTACCCTACACTTATGTGACTATAGTTAAAAGCTAAAAAGATGAGCTATTATAAAAACTGTCAATTCCTGCAGTGCAGACACAAACAATTAGATAATTCCTCCAACAGGAACTGAAAATGTTTCTGTGGTCCACATGCGCCTGTTGTTTGCGTGTTAATAGTTGCTATTGTGTCTTTAAAACAAGAAAACAGTCTTTCTCTGCATTTGTTTGAGTGCATCTCATTTTAGATATTGTATCGAGACGTGGAACAACATAAAAGCAGATGAAGAGCTGCAGGTGACAGGATCACACCTCCAACTCCTCAGCAAGCCAACCAATTTTACTGATCTCTGCTGCTGTGTGGGGCATGGAGAATCAGATTGCAGTGAGTGTTTTTTGCCCCCAGAATTCAGTGAATGCATTAAGTATTAAAAACAAATGCTGTTATCCACCAGGAGTGAGATCTTTAGAATAATAACTTGTACCAAAACTACAGACCAACAAAACATTGTTAGATTCACATAGGCTATGAGAAATAAATTCTTAAATCCATCATTTCTTCCCGTCACTTCTTAGCTACTTACTGGCACCTTGGAGCTGTGCTGTCAGCTCCACATGAGAAGGATCAGATATCTCTCCCTAGAGGTGGATGGACTGAGGAAATCTGGATCAACGTAAACGGTGGGAAGATTTCAACAGATGGGAGTAGGAGCAACCAACCAACCTATAAAGATAGGAAGGAGCTGAGTGAAGACCAGACACAGTATAAAACCCACTTCAACACTATGATCCATTCTGATTTTTATTTAAGGATTTTTCCATTACAAAGCCCAGAGGACTCTTTAAAAATCCAGTCAAGAGCTCTAAAGGCTTATTTATTGAAAAATAATCTTGTGCCCTTAATCTTTGTCCTCTCTTCTCCTCTTTCGTTTTCTGACCAGAGATGATTGCATTGACTGATGTTGCCTCGGACTTGGGGTTTAGTCAGATAAATGACTCTGTTCATCACTGGAGGAGGGGAGAAAAAGCTGGCCAGATAACCTGGTTGTCCATCATCCTTTGTCCAAGTGCAGAGAGGAGATTGGATATTGACCCGAGGTTTCTTTCTCCAAAGCCAAGATATTTGAAGACTCTGTTGTGGAATGACACTCAGTGTTTCGCAGTCACGCTCTTCTTTAAGTGTATATTTTCTAATTTAAACCCCCTTTTTTTTGTCAGTATGCAGTTCAAGAAATGAAACAGTGAGTATAATGTCACCAGTTGGCTTCTTGTAAAAATTATTTTGTAGTCAAGGGCTTCATGTGAGAGTTTGTCGGCTTGGTAACCCAGTCTTCTGTGGAATACACCTCCCAATTGTACACAACACCTGGAGCACATGGAAATGCTGTTCTAAGAAGGTCTTACTGCTCTATGTCTCCAGCCTGTTGCAGAATAACTACATCATTCAAAATCCTCACTTACAACCCAACCGCTATTCAGGCTTGAGCACTTCAAATGCATGCATGCCCATCATTCCACATTTACTTTTTTTTTTTTTTTACTATTTTAGAGAGAGGCTGCCTCTCTGCACCGCCAGGTCATTTGTCACAGGTCTACTCTTGTTCTGTCCTGTCGCTGCCTTCCAGTGTCCCTTCCCCCCCGCCAAACTGCATCTGTTTCTTTAGTGTCTGTCCTTCAAGTGTCCCATCATTATAGACAGTCTCTGCACAGTGCCACCTGCCCGTGGCGGAAGTCCCTGCAGGGGCAGAGACGTCTGTATTTAGACGAGTGTCCTGCACAGCTGAAGAGTAGTGGATCCCGCTGAAGGCCGCACTCCTGTCGCACTACTGAGAAGGCTGGGAGGATGTGGTTGATCTCAGAGTCCACCACGTCACACTGAACATCCAACCTGAGGGGTGTAACAGCAGAACACATGCTGAATACAATGTGGGTTTCATCACAGCAAAAATACACATGAATAAAGTTCTTTTTGGTTGAGAAAAGTAACAGAAAAGTGTCAAAACCTCAAAATAAATGGAATGAAGGGAGAGATTTCAGCACTTTCATTACGCTACAGATGCCAGTTTAAAAGAGAACAAATGAACTAGAAATGGTGGAAATGTGGCAAGAAAGTTGGAAAAAGTATGAGACAGGTAAGAGGCGTCAGTGTGAAAAATATAACGTGTGTGAGCAAACAGATGTTAGCTACAAGGAAGAGTAACTGAACAGAAACAAAGGAGAGCGGCAGAGTAAACCGAGACGGATCGAAAAAAGCAAACAGAAAAGATTCTTGGAAGATGAACTAAAAGCAAAGAGTAAGAGTCAGTATCTGGAGGAGAGACTCAAACACCAGCAGAATTTCAGTCTCGAAGCTCAAGAGAAGGAGATGTTTGAAACAAAGGTGTCTGGTTCAACAGCCAGAAGCTGGCACGGTAAAGTAAATAAACATCTGTTAAACATTGCATAACCTCAGTGTCAGTCTAGAGTTCAAATGTGGAATCTTTCCAAATACGAATCATTCACTTAGGAATTAGTTATAATTTCTAACGTGAAACGTGTAGATCGTTTTTCAGTCTTACTTTATTCTAGTGCCACTTTACCAATAATAATAGTAGCCATGTAGGAACATTTAGTTTCAAATATAGATTAAGATAATCATTTATTAAATAAGATCATTTATCCAGTTTTACCAATTCAAACTATTTCAATATTAAGGTCAAGATCTCACAATACTATACAGAGAGACCTGTAGCCAAGAGCTCTTGGCAGCAGTGCGGGGGAAAAACTCCCTTTCAACAGGCAGAAACCTCTGACACATCCAGACTCAGAGTGGGTGGCTGTCTGCCTCAACCAGTTTGGGTGAGAGGAGAGAGGAGAAACCGCAAAACCGCTTCATTGCATTACATTACATGTGGCTGACCTACCCGCGCAGAGCCTCCTTGTTGTTGATGAAGCGGAAGTGAGCAGGTTCACAGACGAAACCAGCTGACTGGCAGGAGTCCACACAAGATTGGCCTTCCTGAGAGACAAGCAGCCTGAGGGAGCTCAGAGGAGGCCAGGCAGTGGGGGCCGTCACATTGGATGCCCAGCCGAGGGCTGTGGAGTTGGGCAGGGGCACAAACAGAGGTCCTATCATCCTGTTGCCACCTGCAGACCCTGGTCTGGAGAGGTTGGTTGGAATGAAGGGAGGCTCTGGGATACAGAAGTCCTGGAGGTGACAGATATGATAGAATCCATTTGTGTGGTATCATTCTGGGGCTGTGCACTATTAGAAGAGTAGTTAATAGAGTGCCATTTAGTGTTTTCACAGCTATGACACACTCCAGTAAAAGGTGGGTTAACAGAAGATAGCAACTGGAAGCTTGTCTCCTGCAGAATGTGCTACTTCACCACAACCTCTTCTAGTTACATCCAATACTGATTATATCCAGTATAGGTAACCAGCCAAGGACAGCCACCAACCACACTCTAAAACTACAGAGGCATACTGTTGCATGAGTCGCTTGTTAGCAGTGCAATAGCATCAGCTTCAGTCCTGCATTTGTGTCTAAACAAGATGCCTTCAGGCATTGAGTGACCTGCCCTCAATACTGTCCCAAGTGTACTACACAATCACTGTAGTTTCCACATGTACAATGGAATTCGAACAGACTTGAAGTGAAATGTACACCTGTATAGCATAATAAATGTACCACATATAAATAAAAAGAAATATAAAAGGCACCAGGCTCTCACGTGTTCAGCACAGACAAATGTTACTGTTGCTTAAAACTGCCATCTTTGTACCCAGCTGTATTGATTAAAAGGATTCTTTAGAGAATGGATAACTGAGTTTTGGTCATTTAAATTTTTTTTTCACTGCTGATATGGGAGGCTAAGCTACACATAACTCACAAAACTCACATAACAGTAATACTGCCTCTACAGTGTTTCTGTGGTTGTGTGGTGACATTGTGTTCACCCCCAGTATTTATTTCTGCAGCACATTTTATTCCCAGAATGCGTCTACAAGCTTCATCTCAAAGTACTGCATTATTACTGCACCGTTCATTCTTTCACACCTGTATACCCTCAGATTTAAGCTGTGTTCCAAACAGCCTGCTTCAGTATCTGTTGCTTTTAATGCAAATGAGCTGCTGCTGCTGCTCACACCGATCTCCAGAAGGGAGCTGTGTCTTTTCTTGGTGCTATAGGTAACAGCAGGAGGAGACTGGTAAAGAAAAAAGGCACTGTACTGTACATGTTTAATCCAGTTGAGGGTGGAGCTTATCCCTAATACAAAGGTCTTCAACAGGAGATCCACCACCCTTAGGGAGTCCACGGAGGTATTGCAGTGGGTTGTGACATTTTAGACAATTTTTCTTGTTCAGACACAATCTTATTAATCAATGTTGAAGGAAACAAGTAAAGGGGCTGGTTAATACTTTGTGGGTTTCTAGAAAACAGTATGTGCATTAAACATATTTTGGAAGCTTTTGAATCTAAACTGACTATGAATGTAGTTTAACTTTGCCCTGTTTCTGTGTCCAAACCAGCTGCAAGTTAGGAGGAGAGAACAGTTGTTGAGAGACCTTCTGCAGTTTGTCTGACATCTAGTGTGGGATTAAAAAAAACCCCAAAAAACTTCATCCCAATTCTCCATCGTCATCATTATCTTCACACTTCTTGCTCCTTACTCATCCCTCCTCATTAGTGTCAGAGGACCTTCTGCTTTACAGCTGGAGGCCAGATACGTGCCTCATAATGGGAGTTAGCATGTAGATTAATCATGAGTCCACATACGTGGAGTACACACACACACGCATGCACACGCACGCACGCACAACATACACGATGTTCTGGGTGTTGCGCGCACAAAGTCATAAAATATTGAGCAGGGCAGGGAGTTTGAGAGCTTCTCAAAAGAGCGTATCTATGAGAGTAAGGGAGGACTTGTGGGTAAAAGAGAGAATTTTTGTCCAACACTATGTATACATTTGTAGTGAAATGGACTGGACCCTTACCTGATGCTGAATGTAGGCATGCACTCTCTCCAGCATCCCCTCACAGGTGTATTCGTAAGGCAGATACGGCTCAACCTGAAAAGCACACACACGCAAGCACAGTCCCCAGCCCATTATTATTGTCACATTTTACCCACATTTTGCTTCATTGTTCGCATTAATTGCAGTAAATTGTCTCCTCTTCTTGTTAATTTCAGCAGATGAATGTTTCTATTGTGAGGTATCTGTGAGGCCTAATCACAGTATGTCACTGCCTGGAAACTCATTAGGCGTTATTTGCATACCAATAGATCACCCCCTGCTGTGATGTGCTGCGGTTATAACTAAAACAGACTTTTGATTGGCCTAATTAGAGATGAGCTGGAAATACCATATATCTTCTGTGTTTCTAACAGACTGACACAAAACCGAATGAATGTAAAATGACTTAAACTGAAATGATTAATATAAAAAAAAGAATTAGCTAACCTAATAAACTACTTAATATACGGAGTATAGAGAATGAGCTACCTCAAAGGTTTTGCATCTTTTGCTAATCTCAAAGGTCAATATCCACTGATTGTTGTAAATTTCAGGAAAAGTAAATTTTGTTCTGTTCTGCTACACAATATTAAAACCTAGGTACAATTATACTGTATTGCACTCTCTCTCTCACACACATAAATGCCTCTTTCTTCTACTTCTCTGATATCCCAAATAAGCCATGCTGTACAAAGACGTCCGTTCAAGCGAGTGCAAATACTTTTCTGCACTTCAGAGAAATTGAAGTGGCTTATCGTTACACCCTGATCCAAAAGACCTGCCTTTGTAAATGATACGTGACTCACTAAATTGCATTTCCAATCTAAAATCAAAGCAGTCTAATGTTCGACCATGTGTGAAATCAGACTTGCCCATTTCAATTGGAAACCACAGGGAGGAAAGTATGCAGGGATGATGCAATTTAGAAAGTTATACACACCATAAATGTGATCAAAGCTTTATGTTAATCTCCTATATAGGCTGGAGAAGAAAGTAAACATTTGGACAGGAAGGACAGACAGACAAGCTCCCTGCAAAGACGATCTCTGTCCACAGGTCTTTTTATCCCTTTCCTCGTTTAGCTTTACATCACCAGACAAGGTGACTTGGAGCGACTTCTCATTTGCAGGTGTAGCCTGTAAAATTTACTGTTGGAGCTTTTACAGTGCTGTTGGCAACAGTGGCGGCAAGCAACAGGGATGTGTCGAAGTGTAGCAAAAGAATGGCCTCTGTGTAAAAAGGGTGTGTCGGATACATGTTTAAGTGGGAGTCATGTGGGTGAAGGGATGCATTTCAGTCAGGCTAACTGAGCTACCTCAAAAGGATCTTTTGCTAATCTTAAAAGTAGACCTTTCCACTGATAGTTGTCAATTTCTTTTTTTGATACATGATATTAAAACTCAAATAGGATTATGCTCTCTCTGTCTCTCTCAGCTCAGACTTATGAAAGCTTGGTGACCTGTCCAGGGTGTACATCGGCTCTTGCCCAATGACAGCTGGGATAGGCTCCAGCCCCCCCGCGACCCTCCAGAGGACAAGCGGTCACCGAAGATAAATGAATGAATGAATTTCCTGTCCATCAGTCTCAGGCCACTTCCTCAGGCTTCTCTAGGTTTTGTTTTATTTAGCTGCTTTCCAAAAGTATTCTTCCTGTTAGAAATACGATAAACATTTGAAATTTCTTCTAATGAAAGAAAAGAAAGATACAAAAACAGAAAAAGAAGGTGACAGGATTTATTGAACACTGAGGACATGTCAGCCAGCCAGAGATTGCTTCGTCTTGCATGACTGAGCATGAGCTTCCTCTGACATGCACATACACACAGTAGTGTGTAAGTTTCCACTGTATGTTGTGTGTGTATGTTTTAGCGTGTCTTGAAGTTAACGGCTGTAATGTGAAGTTAAGATTCTGGCTGCTGATATGCCTGATCTGCGCAATTTCAGTATCTGAGCTCAGAATATCAAGTGACTCTCTCTCATCTCTTTGTGCGGTGTGTGCGTGTTTGCTGCAGCCATGTGCCTCCAGTGAAGGGTGAAGTGGTCCATCAACTCTTTCTCAGTGGTGTGTCGGTGCAGATGGAGACAACGCAGTTAGTCAGTGTTGCTGAACTGTAGCTTGTCTGACAACGCAAAGAAGAGGAAGAGATAAGGACAGCGACACACATGCACACACACATGAACGCACGCACGCACAGCCAACACTAAGAGTACAGATTTCACCCTCTGCCTAATCTCCATACACAATACCTCTAATCTGCTTAAGGCACAAACTATTACAGAAAGTTTGAAGGATCACACCGGCAGCTGTGTCCTTGTTGCACACAATCCTTTGGTTAAGCTTGTGAATTTGCAGGAATGGAGCATTACAGTGGTTCATTAGGTACAAATTATGAAATACAACATTGAATTTCCTGTAAGAAATTTGAAAAAGTTATGCATGAAATATCTAATCGCATATCGTAATCCAAGGATGCAGACTGGACACATAACAGACAACCACGGTTTACCTGTTAGTAATAGCAAGAGGAGCACTGCACTCTGCACAGACATACTGGATGATAGCGATGCGAGGGCCGTGACCCACAGGTCAGCTGTGTGTCGGTGAGTTTAATAGAAAATATGACTGGATCAGGCGGGTCAAGTCAAAAAGTGAGAAAGCCGCGTTGTGACTAAGTTATAAACAACTTAGCGCTCAAACAATCATGCGCTCAATAGGCCATGCTGTGATGACTAGTCCACCTTCCACCTTCTATGTCACCCTCAAACACACACGCACAAGGTCATTTTCTGCCCTGGCTTTAACAAGCTGCATTACTATAAAGTAACCTACATCTTTCTGCATATAGTGTATACTGAAAAACTTGAGAAAACCTGCCTGAAACTAATTCAACTGCATAAAAGCTCGTGGCACAACTAATGACTTTAAAAAACACAAAAAAAATAAAAGAAGACAACAAAGATAGCTGTATAAAATGGAGTATTGAGAATAGTCAGGGTAATGGCTAAGGTGTCCTGTAATAGTGGCTGCAGGTCGGTTTGGGTATTAAGAAAAACTTTGGCCCACATAAAATGTGCTTGCAACTTGGTCTTTGGCACTAATGAGAACAGAAGGTTCTCGTAGCCTTGCAGATGTTTGGTCAGTTTAGACCCCACACTCACTCTCCCCCCTTTTGGTGCTTTTTGGAAAAATGGAAACTACCTGGCTGACTCCTTAATTAACCTCTCCCACACTCTTGGCAGTATCTAGCAGCAGCCCAAATTTCCTTTGTGGTATAGTTGAACACTCTGCAACATCAGTCAGCTACCCACACACTGGCAAGTTCATTTTAGAGGACTCCACAGTGGCAAAGCTACTGCGCTGTTGTATCAAAGTTTAAAAACCATTTGTCAAGCTCACAGCAGGTCTGGTACTTTATCACAACTTCCTTGTTGCAAAAGAAAGCAAAAAATAAAATAAAATAAACCCCTTTAAATCCAGACATTAACATCTGCTATGTATATGTCTTTGCATATCCATCTAAGACAAAAATGGCTGTCAGTCTTTATGTAAAATCAGATAAGATCACAGAGAGAGAAATTGTACTCTGGACAACAAGGGTTTCATTCAAATGGCTTTCTATAATTAAAGTTTCTTGTCTCTGTTTGTGTGAGTACCTTTGTCCTCATGATTTCCCTGATAGCAGAGTCAAACTCCAGGGAGTTGTTGTAGTCCACCGTCATGACATGAGGTCTACCGATGTACTGCTCTGCATACGGGTGCTGGGAGAAAACCTGCAAAAAAATAAATATTTTAAATGAAACGTGGGCACTTGGATAATTTTGTTTATGCCAAATGCCTCTCCACAATAATGAGGATGCTGTCATAAAGAAGTAAATTTGCCAGTATCAAAAGCAGATTTAATATCTTTAAACACCACATTCCACCCTCTATCCAGGGGCTACATCTAATGTTTGAGCATGTTCATTAAAAGGACCTGCTGATTTCCAAGTTATTGGTTAAAAACATAGCAAACTTACCTCTCGAGATGTGGGTTTGCCTCTGAAAAACTCATGATTTAGCGAGCTGTGGGGTGGGTTGAACTTGGGCTGCAGGAAAATGCAACCATTGGCTATTGCTTCAAGAGGAGCTGGGCCTTCGTAAGGGAAACCAAAACCAATGAAGAGCTACCAAAAACAAAAACAAAACATGAATGTTATTCTGTATTTTTTAAATGAACATCTCCAAGTTTTAGAACAGTAGTGACTTGTGGGGCTATGCCAAAAATTTGTAACCGATTTAAAAAGAGTTTTGGGCAGAGCAAATATGTGTGGAGATAACGTTTTCTCCAGTCTCTTGCCTTTGCCTTGCGCAGCAGTTGCTGCAGCTCATGCTGGGGCAGGAGGCCATGGTTCTTCACAAAGGCTGGAACCTCTGGAGGTCTCTGAGTTTCATAGTACACTGTGCCGTGGACTTCCATGTACCTGTGGAGAATCTGCAAGAAACCCTCCTTACCCTGCTGGCAGAGGGGACAAACACAGGTTGGTGATGGAGAGGGTGAGGGTAGGAGGGTTGGTGAAAGGCAGGAGGGTGTATGGAAAAAGTCACAAGATAACAGCTTGAAGAATATGATTAAAGGCTTTGTGTCCTAGCTCAGTGAGTCTGTTTTGTCTCTCTCCTTTGGGTGAGGGGTCTGAGAGTGTAGCTGTCAGCCATATTATTATATGTGTATCACTAAACATCTCAAACTATATATACGTTATGGTGGCTGCATCTTAAAAAAACTTACAAAACACCTTTTAATTGCGACAACAACTTCAAATTAACAAGCAAATTAACAAGACTGAGAAGGGAACCATTTACAAGTAGTTGTCTTTGTTTCAACTTTGTACGAGATATATCATAAATACTGTATATCATGACCTGGTTAGTTCACAGACATAACAACATCATTGTGTAATCAAGACATCATTCAGGTGGAAGCAGCAGTTTAACAAACCCACGATCTTGGTTTTCTCACTGAAATGTTTCTGTTCTGAATTCTGACAAGTGAACAAATTACAAGTAGTTTCAACTCATGAATACTTCCTATACCACTGACAAATGGTAACTAATGTATGTGTGAAAAACAATCTGACAAAATAAGGACACATATTACTTTAGATATGGTGCATTTGTATGTATTAGAAGTCAGTGTGTAATGTTGTAATGTTTTTATATTTATACCAGACTATAGCGCGTTGAAGATTATGAACCAAGTTATAGTGTGGAAAGCAAAAAGTATGATCCATCCACAACACCAACAGGCTATTTACTAAAAGAAGAGAAAGAGAAAAATAAAATGTCATCAAACTCTCCAGTGCAATGTTCACCAAGAAAGTAGCTCTTTGACTAAATTATTTTTCTGGGGTGTGCGTGGGTGGGATGTTTGATACAAAAGTACTTGAGCTTTTTCACAGCTGTGCATACATCTCTGCTTCTCCTCCCAGTGAATATAGGAATTAAATTCTGTGGTTGAGAAAGCCAGTGGGGCAGACTTTCAAGTCAAGGTTGAGTCCAGTAACTGGGAGAACAAAAACCAGTTAGCATCGGTTAACAACCAATACTTAATCACGTGAATGGAGCTTAACCCTGACTGGTGTTGAGCAGACGGTTGGAGTTAAGCAGCTTACTGTAGCCCTCTGCTACGCTGTGGCCCCCCCGCAGAGCCGTAATTGGAGGCTGTAGCAATCGATAGTTTCCTCTGTGAGGATTTTCCCAGCCAATTAGGAGATTAGCTCAAGCGCTAAGTGTAGCAGACAACGACAATAAATTAATGAGAGAAACACAGGCGTGAAAGAGTGCAGATTCCATAACCTGTACTTCTCTCTCTCACTTTGTGTATGTGTGTCCAAGCTAAGTGTTTCTATGTGCATTAGATTAGGAATGGTAATAGTTTTGTTCTGCTGTGCTGGGTTTTGTCCCTCACCTCATTTCCTCGAATGCAGATTTGAAGAATGGTTTGGCCTACATTAACATGTTCATTTCTGTTTTGTGGAACGTCAAGGGACACAAAATAATGTTTGCTAAGCACCACCCACTTTAGTCTTAATCATGTTCCATTGTACAGGAAGCAGATAGTGCTGCATGTAGGACAAAGTTAGTATGACATCAGACTTATGTAGTTTATTGGGTAGTTGGTGTAGATGTTGCCAGGAAATGTTGTAAAGAGAGCAGGGTAATGACATAAAGCAAAGTTCCAGCTGGTTAGACCAATTGTATAAAAAAATTGTGTGATTTTTATTTTAGTTTGTGTGTTAATAGCTCGGACTTACTTATATTCTTAGGTTATGTATTGGCTGTGCGATGGACATGAAATGAATATTCGGTGAAAATAACAGGCTCTTACCTGAAGCTAATGAGCATCCATGCAGGGCATCCAGACACAAGGGTCCGCCATAAAAAGAAAGAAAGACACAAACAAAGAAAAGTAAATCCAGACAGAACTGTAGCAAAACAACACTGCAACAATGGGTGAAAACAAACAGAAATAACACAAAAAACTTCCCATTATTCTGTACTTTGATAACCCCCTCATCAGCCTTTAGCTGATCTCTTTCATAAGCACAAGTAACAAATATAAAGGAATCCAGGGAACAGTACAAACAGACAGTAGAAAGTAATGGCTGTGCCCTTCCTCATTATGCAGATGAACAAACAGACAGCTTTTGTAGGGAAAACTGCCTGTAAATCAAAGCTGTACATTTGCGTATACAGAACAGTATGAACCAGAACGGTACTGATGCGTACAGATTTTTTTAAAAGACTGTTTTCTGTTTGTTGTGGCCATTGTTGTAGAGAGAAAACAGCCTCTGCCAAAGCATGGTTCTGTACATACACATGCGCTGTAGCACCGACTAAGTGTTTTGTTTTTCTTCTTTTTTTGTGCGTGTGTGAATGATCATTTGTACCTTCCACATGCTGGCCTCTTTCCCGTACACTACAGCCATGTTGTTGACTTTGTTCTGCTGGATGCTCCTCTTCTCCGTCTCGTTCAGCTCCTCCGAAACGAAGCCCATAAATGAGTTGTCTGGTGTGTGAGCTGAATGTTTGTGTGCAAGTGTGTTAGCGGCAAGAAAATGTAGGGTAGTTGTAAGTGGAGGGGAAACAGTACACAAAGAGAGAAGAAGGGGGAAAAGAGAATGTTTTACTGTTAGCGAGAAAACGAGAGAATGAGAGAAAATACGGAAAATGAGCACCGAATCCTTCTGTGCAGCAGTTCAATGGGCTCAGTCAGCATTATTGCCTCTCTAAGTGTTATAAATAGTGACTGTCATCAAGCCAGCTGTTGTTGGATACGCACATCTGAGATGATTAAGACAGGGATTTATATACTGTACTTGCTCTGAGTTCAGGTGTTTTACATGATCAAAGCCAATGATCTCACTGCTATTTACTCTTATAAAAATAATCTTTTTAAAACAATTTCACAGTTATAGCCAATTTAGATTTTTTACAGTGCACATGCTCATGTGTTGAAGAACAGTGATAAGAGAGCTCCCACTGCTCTAACGCCTGTATGAAGTGGTTGATAAAGGTACCATCAGTCATAATAGCTTGGGCCAGAGTGAAGCGTGGCACTGTCTGAACTGATTGTGAAAGCAGAACAGAGTTGACTAGTCAGTGTTTCAGTCAGGAAGTGAGGAGACAGACAGCAACAAGGGCTTTGAGGAAGATCAGACATATTGTGCAGCATATAACAGAACAGGCACAACTTGAAGGGATGCTAGAAGATGTGCTGAAAATAGCTGTGTTAAACACCTTGCTCCAAATTAATGTGAACAAGCAGCCAGACCTGTCAAAGGAAGTGAAATGATTGTCAGCTTATGACAGGTCTGTGTGTGTATGCACACGTATGAATGTTCTGAAGGCACAGAATACTAATTCTAAGACTGAGGGAGTATTCTACACATAAAAAAATAATTATTAACCAATATGACAAACATGAACAACTAAAATTGAAGTAAGCAAATGTGCTCTTACGGAACATGGTCATGTACTGCCTGGCGTTGAGGTTCCAGTAGCCCCAGTTGGTCCGGTAGCCATGCAGGGTTGCATACTCCTCATGATTGTAAGCTGGCTCTGTCCCGAATGTGTCAATCACCCGAATATGACATCTGTAAAGGCACAGCACAACCCCAAGGATTAGTTCAAGTTAATTAGATATCTATCTATATCTATCTACTGTACCTACCTACCTACATACCTCTGTCTATCGTTAGTGTTTAAGTACTTCTACAAACGCCACATAGGCTGTTGGTGGTTGGTAAAACATAAATATCTATCTACTGTATCTGTGAGCAAAATAGCGGACCATCTTGTGCCAACTATCTGTCTAGTGATGTCCTATGTTACTCATCCTCTTTATTGTGTCAGTGTCCAGTCCCTTTGTCTTCCAGCTGCTATGCAGATCGCTCTGTTAAATAGCAATGGCCCTTTTTTTTTAATCAGCCTTACTTGAACTAATCCTTGGGGTTGGTAAAACGTAAAGTGTACTGAAGAGAAGGTTGACCTAGTTCCTTTTTTTCTTCCTTTTCACTTTTTGTTTTCCGTTCAGTTTAGTTTCCAAAATGGGATTGTTTCCGTTAATTATGTTGGCAGTCTTAAGATTAGATTTGATTAGATGTTCAGTATTAATTTTAGTTTAGTATGAGTTAGTTGGTGTTCATAGGCATTGAATAGGTATTGCAATACAAACACAACCCACGCAGTTGACTCACAGTCCCCCTCACGTGTTGTGCTGACAAATCTGGCCAAACTGAAATGGTAAATTTACTCAGAACGGAGAGCTCAAAATGAACAGAAGGTTCAGTACAACCTTGTTCCACTCTGTCCTGTTTATAAACCTGGTCTGGTATAAACCGTTCTGTGTTGTCAGCTTTGACAAAAAACTCAATGACAAATACTACTAATACTGCAGAATGGTAACCGGAATAAATCTAGATATACAGATTGACTGATTAGATTGTCCAAATAAACGTATTTTAAAAAGAGAGAATACAGGTTAAAGATAAACAAAACTGGGCTGTTGAATACAGCCACTTAGTATTACCAGCCCCAGCCAGATTCACTCTGGCTACAGGTTGGCTGACACCAAGTGTCCAGGCAATATTCAGTCATACCCCTTCTCCTGGGTCTTAACTAGAGTGAAAACGGCCACTCATTAAATTGCAGTGTATCACCCAGTGATGGCGCAATCTTCAAACTGACAGCTCACAGAACAGTGCTGAATTTCTCCAGATTTACAGAAGTTTCTTTAACTTCAGTACTGTTTGGCGCCAACCTAGCCCTTAATACTTATAAATTACATATATTTAACAGCCTTAACCCTGATATTACCATCATATTTTCTACTATATTGGCCTATTATTCAGGGTTTGAGTCGTGTGGGAGCTGGGCAGCCGTGGCCTACTGGTTAGTGCTTTGGGCTTGTGACCGGAGGGTTGCCGGTTCGAACCCCCGACCGGTAGAAAGCGGCTGAAGTGCCCTTGAGCAAGGCACCCAACCCCACCCCTCACTGCTCCCCGAGCGCCGCTGTAGCATGGCAGCTCACTGCTCCGGGTTAGTGTGTGCTTCACCTCACTGTGTGCTTTGTTCACTAATTCACGGATGG
>JASGAT010369521.1:0-19709 GCA_030220025.1 Chelon auratus | reverse complement strand
TTTTTTTTTTATAATGAATAGCAATGTCCCATCTGTAGAATTGGTCCTGTTAATATTTAGAATAAATCTCTGTCAATTTTGAAAACACAAATCTGTGTTTTCTGTAATGAATGACGTGAGTCTGTGTTCTCCAGTGCCTGCAGGTTCATCTAACAGCAGAGGGCCCACACAGGCCCCACCAAGGAGAAGCAATCTGAGAAATGGAGGCGCTGGAGGACCAGTGAGGGCAAAGGATGACGAGTGCTTTGGTGATGGGACTGATGAGGACCTGGACACTGACTTCGACTTTGAGGGAAACCTGGCTCTGTTCGACAAGGCGGCTGTTTTTTCCCAGATTGATGGGAGCGGTAGCCACGGAAACAAAGCACAGCATCGCAGCACACATGCTGAGCAGAAGCCTCTGTCCTATCGGCACGATGAGAATATTCTGGAGGGGAAGCCAGTCACATACAGACAGATAACAGTGCCCCAGCATGGGGGTAAAGAGTACTGTACTGGTGAGTAGAAGATGCATACACACTCACATATGTGGTCAAGGCCTTTTATGTTTCTTGGTCCCTTTGAAGGGCGCAGTAGAGCATTGTCACAGAGCGTATTTTATGTCTAAAGTTTCAAAGACATAGTAGAATCACATTGCTGACCACAAAGCATTAGTATGGTTTCACACATGCAAGCTGTGTGTCAGACTTCATGCTGTACCACTTTAATCTGTAGAAACTGTCATCCAAAATGTCTATTGCAGTTTCCCAGCCAAAGTTGACTTCCTTAAAAACTATACATATATTATACACGGCCTGGCTTTTAGCTTTATTTAACCCCAACTGATGCAATGAGTAGCTTCTCATTTCCTAAACAACCATGTCGAAGACACATCCCGTGGTCGTAGAAAAGATAGTAGTCTGTTTGAGAAGAGTCAAATCACTGGCATGTGTCAAGCAGAGAAAACATCCAAGGAGATTGTAGAAACTACTAAAATTGGGTTAAGAACCGGCCGTGCATTATTAAAAACTGAAAGGATAGTGGGGAACCATCGTCTTCAAGGAAAAAAATCCTGATTGACAATGTGAAGGTAACTCAAGGGATTGGGACTGAACAGCTGTGTAGCCTTAAGAAAACCATTAATCAGTGAGTGGCTAATTGGGAAAAAAGGCTTCAAGTTGCTAGAGACCACAAAGATTGGAGCAATGGAAGAAGGTCATGTGGTCTCATGAGTCCAGATTTATCCTGTTCCAGAGTGATAGGGGCATCAGGGTAAGAAGAGAGGCAGATGAAGTGATGCACCCATCATGCCTAGTGTCTACTGTACAAGCCTGTGGGGGCAGTGCTATGATCTGGGGTTGCTGCAGTTGCTCAGGTCTTGGTTCAGCAACATTATGTGCCCAAAGAATGAGGTCAGCTGACTACCTGAATATACTGAATGACCAGGTTATTCCATCAATAGATTTTTTCTTCCCTGATGGCACGGGCATATTCCAGGATGACAATACCAGGATTCATGGGGCTCAGATTGTGAAAGAGTGGTTCAGGGAGCATGAGACATCATTTTCACACGTGGATTGTCCACCACAGAGTCCAGACCTTAACCCCAGTGAGAATCTTTAGGATGTGCTGGACAAGGCGTTGTGCAGTGGTCAGACTCTCCCATCATCAATACCTTGATGATGGGAGATCTTGGTGAAATATTAATGCAACACTGGATGGAAATAAATCTTGTGACATTGCAGAATCTTATCAAAACAATGCCACAACGAATGCGTGCTGTAATCAAAACTAAAGGTGGTCCAATGAAATATTACAGCGTGACCTTTTTTTTGGCCAGGCAGTGTTTTTTCTATTGTTAGTTAATTCCACAGAAAACCCCACCAGTAAATGTAAACAAAAAAAAAACAAAAAAAACAACGAATCCATCATTGTCACAGCTGGAAATGACATCATCCTGTGTGCCACTTTGAGCTACAGTGTTGTCTAGAACTATTAAAAAACACACCATGACTCTGACTGACATGTCCCGTTCATTACCACAACTGAGACAGCTGCCCAGTACTTAGTTCTGTGAAGGTCCGGCATGCGCTGTCCTGCAGCTGTAAACACTCAATGGAGCGCCAAATCAGGACAGGAAAATATTTTGTAACACAGACACTGTTTAGCTTTTTAATCATGTGGCTGGGTTTTAATAAAAAAAAAAATATCTGTTTTTGACCATTTAGAGATTTTCAGTAAGAAACAATTGTCCTTCAGAGCCATTGGCAGGTTAGAAAGAAAATATGGAGAGAGGGACTACTCTTGTCAAAATACCAGAGGGGAATTGTGTGCGTGCAAGATTTATACAAGGCTTTGTATATACAGTATGATATGAGAACAGAAAAATAATTAAGGTGTTATTGACAGTCTTGCTATCACACCTTCTCCCACCCAGCTATTACACTCTATCCCTTTCCAAGATGATAGCACACCATCAGCCTACCTTAATTTCTCACTCAATAGCTAACATGAAATAACATGAAATCTGTCTTCGGGGCATTTTATCAGTGAATGTCCCGACGTTGTGAACACAGTTTGTTTTGGAGAGAGTCGTTTTTTTNGCGCTTTAACTTTGGCCAGGAGTTCCATCTGGTTATATAATAACGCTGTTTTGACAAGCACAACTGGGAAGCACAGTTACAGTTCTTGCCAAAAGGTGCAATATATTTAACTTTTTTTTTTATACTCTTGATACTGGCCACTAAATAGACCCCACAGTATTGCAAAGAATGTGCTGCGGCTCCTCTTTCTATTGAAAGCAACACAAAAAACAACATGGACTATGAAGAGGGGCTCACAGTGGACGGGAAGCTTGTTTCTCCCATTGGTTGGAGGGAGTTCACCTTAGGGCACACTGGTTATCATTGGTTACTGTTTATCATGGGCGCGACTTCTGACCTCCCACACCCCTTCTGGTATTAGCCGACAGAAATGATGAGCCTGTCCTTTCTCACATTAGCTCACTCGGGGAGAGTTGCATAACTGGTTAATACGGAGTCAAGATAAGTGAATGGGACACAATAACGCTTACGCAGTAGACCTGAAAGGTGGAGGGACGTTGTAGAGCTGATGGTGCTTCGATTTTTATCACAGGCTGTCTGTCCGTGTCTGATTGCGGAGACACAGCAGAGCTCTGTGGAAGCGTCTGCCCACCATTCAGCAGACATCTGCCAGGCAGAGTCTCCTTTCCTTACCGTGCAGGCAGATCTGCTTCCCAGGGCTGTCATCATAATCCCCATCCTCTGCACTCTGTAATTAGTATACCGCCACACAACCTTACATAAACAGCACCTCTGAAGCAGGAACAAACCGCAGTGCTCTTGACCTGGAATCTTTGCCAGAAACAGATAAATCAACAATAGGAGAGTACAGAAACCAAAACAAAGTACCCAGCTGTAGATTAGGTTGACATAACTGGCACTGACATGGGAATTTGACAGGCCTGTTTCTATAGACCATTGTCTGTGTAAGTTTAGTTCTGCTATTATCTTGTTTTCCTGTAGTGAAACCTCAGCACAAACAAGTCAGACCACAACGCATAGTACAACCAAGTTAGATGTTAGCTGGTTAACCTTTTTATTTATTTATACCATATTACTTTGAAGAAAACAATGCGCATATATGCATAGAGTAAATTTGGTATTAATACAGCCTGTTTTTTTTTTTTATTATTTATTATTACAACTTCGATGCATCGAATATGCCTCGCAATTTTTACATTCACCTTGAATTATTCCGGCTCCTGCTGCTGGCCATGCTGAAAAGAACTCCACAGAGACTCTCTAGAGCAGATGCAAATAGCAGAATATGGCAGCGCTGCTTTTCAGTGCGCTTACAAGCAGTTTGTTCATGTGCATACAGATCTTTAAATTGGTTGCACTCCAAGATCTTGTGAGCAACCATTTGCAGATAATTACAGGTATGTTTCCAGTCAGCACAAGCCATTTAGGTTAAATCATTCACGATCAACACTTGTTACGTTAATTAATCGCTATAGCACGCAACACTTTTCCTAATCAGCCATTTATCTTGACTTTTGCGACGAATTGTATTATTTGTTAAGAGATGTGAAGCACTATGTTTGCAATGACCTTCTACTGAAACTGCTGCGATGCAAAGGGAAGGCCAGCACTGGGGGGTTGACAGCTTGCAACAAAGTTCTTAAACTGCAGAAAAGTTTACGTACAGATGCACAGAATCATAAATCAAAAAATAAAAATACTGCACAGTGTCACGTATATTAAGTGTATTTGGAGCAATTCGGCAGTCAGACCTTCAACAGATGAACTTCACAGGACACTCAAGATGGCACAAACAATAAGCTGTGGGCACCAACGGCATTAGGATGACTGTTTTTGTTTTCGCGAATTTGCACGCCATCGTGCTACCTCTGCATCTCTTGTGGTGTAGCAGAGTGCACTGGAACAGCCTCGTCTGACCCTGCCTAGCCCAGTAAAAGTCTTAGTCACACATGGCCCATATCCAGGCAGCGTGTATTGCTTTCAGTCCTGTCGGTTTCCTTGTCATGCTTGAAGGATTGCTTCCAGCTCAGTTTATTTTAGTGCTGCTGTATACTCATGGCTACCCGGTTTAGCTAGTTGACTGTTGAGTTTGTTTTCACGCCACACCGAGAGTGGGTGTGTGCATAAATCACTGCATGTGTGAGAGAGTGTCGGGGAGGAGGCGATGGCGTGTGGAAGGGTGTGTGGGGGGTAGTTTTGGTAGCGGCAACTTCAGCAAGAGTTATTAAGAAGTGCACCTAGAGGGGTGGCTGAAAAGCAATTAGTGCAAAGTAGTGCTTCTCCCACTTCCCCCAAGCTTGGCACTCAAGGCAGCACTTTGCATGTCAAGAAGCAGTTGACTTTCTTGTACTTATCACTCACATGAGGATTGGCATGTTCCAGATTTCTTTTTGCTGCTGAAATATATTAGTGCGGTATCAAGAAAAGAATAGTGGGAGGGAAGCCGGGCTAACACAGAGATAAGCTAAATTTCAGTCAGGCACGGCATGAGTCTCTGTGTTTATATCTAATTATCTTGTGTATGAGGGTGTGTGTGTGTGTGGTGTGGCAGAATGTGCGTGTCACTGATCGCGTTGCATGTCTGGGTTTAAAGTTGTGGGTGTATATGTGTTTGTACATTAGCTTGCGTGCATGATTGTGATGTAGGATGAGGTGTGTGCATGTGTGTCATTGTGAATTTGTGCACACCAATGAGGCAACCCAAGTTCTCAGCTACCAGGCCAGTGATCTGTAGGAGGCCATTAAGGACTTAACTGCCTCCCAGCAGATTTATTTATCAAAGGGATCCTGAGCCGTTCAGTTCCCCCAGCTTGACTTTCATTACCCTTCTAATGTGCCACAGGGAACTGACAGCTGAGGATTAGCACCGGCTCTTTTAAGGTTTCCACACACTTCAGTTTGTTCAGTCATAAAAGACTGAACTGGCGTTATGTAATAAAGTATTTCAGAAACACAAAGAAGGGAATAGTCGTGAAAAGGTCGGGGTGGACAAGACATGATGTCAGTGTAAAAAAGGGATTTAAGCGTTTCTCTCAAAAGAAACAAAAAGGTGTAACAAACTCTACCTTTAGAGAGCAAGGCACGATTCAAAAGACATCTGACCTTTCTATTACTCTCTGTTACTGTCTTGTGGTGGCAAGGGACTCATCCCAGCAACTTCTGTTCTTCTGGAAGTCGTCTGGTCATACAATCAACGGATCAGACAAGATTAGCTAATTTCAAATGTATTAGTATGTGTATATGTTGGCTGGTAATAAATAAGAACCTGCAGTACGTAAGTGAGCAACTTTGAGGGACCAGTACCGAAATGATTATGTGGGCATGTCGTGTTTTGTGCACTCGTGAGACCTTTCAGAGACCAACAAACTGTTAGATTATTGTTAAGCATGTGTAAAATTGCAGCTTCACCGTTTTGCACGTGCAATATGCACTTTGTATCATTTCTGTCCCGTACAAGCGGCCTTCAAACGCTGACCATCAGTCAGTCGCTCAGGCATTCACCTCAAGCTCGGTTACTTACTGTTGTGGTAATGTGGATCATTCGCTTTTATGCCTTCTGTGTTGCATCCATCTGGTGCAGCGTATTCAAAGCATCAATGCCACTGCCTCAGCACTGTCATCTTGTTGTTAGTAACAAGCTTTATTTAACTATCTGTGCAAGAAAAGGTAGTTTATTCTGTGTATGTTTATCGGGCAAACGCAACTCTGGAAAAAAAAAAAACATTTTCCAAAGCCACAGCATTGCGTTCTTGTTGGAATACAATGGCTTTTCCCTAATAGGAGTTTGTGCCATTTTCATTATGAACAAGCTCCCTGACAAAGTCTCCTTTAAAATGCATTTCACATTTGTATAGATAAAATGCTACTGAAAGCAACAAGATGACAAATCCCTACTAAAATGTATAGTTATCTATCATATATCACATATATCTGAGGTATACGTGACTGGGTTGAAGTTTGAACCAACAGTTTTAAGAAACTAAATGCCTTCTGTTTTCTAGCCCTGTCACCAGCATGCCTCTCCCACGTTAAGTCCTGCCCAATCTCTCACCACAAGCTGTCGGGATACAGGTGCAGGTGTGCATATGTGTATGATGTTTGTCCCCTTTTTTGTCATGCTAGCCTGCTGTATGTTTTGACTGAGACAGCAGCCAGTGTGGGGGGTCCAGCCCAGTGCTACCCCGTCCCACAGCTGAGGGTTAGGCTTTGGTCAAAAGCCATGTGGTGGTGCGTGTGAACTCGGGGCCCTTGGGGAATAGGCGTCTCACTCTCGCTGCCTCATGTTTGTCATGTTTTGTAAAGGCTGCCAATCTTCCCTTTGTTGCCACACACAGCAGTGACAAACAGTAGAGGAAATGGAGAATCTTCCGTGATGAGAACAAGAACAGGTCAGGAGGAGGAGGAGGAGGAGGAGGAATGGTTTTCCCCCCAAGGGTTTGAGAGTTTACTCGCATGAAGATATTTGTTTCTTTTCACGTAACCTCCACCCCCTGAGATCCTCAGAGCACTTTATCTGTAGACCAATATATCTTAGAGGCCACGTTTCTGAGTTTGACTTCTGCTCCAGCTCTAGTTGTCAGGGTGCACTGATGATGATGAATTGCCACAAAACTTATGAAGATGTATTACACATCAGAAAATGGTACTTTTTGTGTTTGTTTTCTTAAAAAGTGTTCAACTGTCCCATTGAATCATTTATTATCCCAAAATGTCAGCCTGCTACTGCATCCCACTGTGTCAATATGTCAACCATGCTCTTACGATAAAGTAATCAGTAGAATATTTTTACCACTAACCAAGGTTAGATTCATTTGCCTAGATTTGGCACGGAGCTTGACGTGACTTTGACAGCAATGGAGGAATGATAATGACATCAATTATTTGTTTATCTCTGTGACTAACTTAATTAAGGTCTCTTCAAATGGATGAATGCAGGATGTTTTTATTTCCCTCGAAACCCTGAGGCTCTGCTACATGTGACATGACAGTGCAAAATGGCACACTAACGCACTAATCTCACTTTGTCACTCTGCAGACTCGGGGTTGGTGGTTCCTAGCGTGCCCTATGAACTTCACAAGCGTCTACTAGCGGCTGCAGAGCGCTGGGGCCTGTCTCTGGAGCGCAGGCTGGAGACGATAGGTGTCTGTTCCAGTCAGATGGCTCTCACGCTGCTGGGTGGGCCAAACAGGTCAGTTATTGGTAATTGAGTTACCAATCTCATGTCTGGTAAGCATGTAAAATAATACAGTTATTCATTTATATAATACTAAGAAAAGTGGCCAATATTGAGACAAACATCCCTATCTCAGTAGTTATACAGTCAGAGGTGTTCTGGTCAACTTACTGTTTTCAAGTCATGTTTCCTGTTTCCATGGCAATCATTTTTACTACTTCGTTTCTACACAGGTTTGATGGCGTTAGCCTTTGCCCCCCTTCCCCTCGAGCTTTATTTCCTCAGAAAAGCGCTACATTGAGCGGTAGCACAGCAGGTCAAGAACATCTTAATAGACGGAAGCAGTCCGGTTTGGTTTTGTTTACCTACACCATTATGAGCAGTAAAGTCTTATTTAAGATCAAAGAACCACGAGCGCTGTGGCTCATATAACATACTGGTTTATTGTCTCAGATCCTTTTATCAATATAGCACTGTAATTCTTGCGCGTCTCAGATTTACACTGGGACTACCTGTGTGCTTAGATCAGGTTTCATTTTGTATTGTGGTGCCAGGATCACAGACGCTGTAGTGGTGTACCACTGTTTTACTGACATCCAACAGACACCCAATTCATTCTTCACTCAGTCAATCCTTATTCAGACATGTAGAGATATACATGCCTTTATTTAAGCATCCAAATAATTGCCTGCACAAATGAGCAGCAATTTATAACTAATGCCACCCATTTGCAGCCTATTTTGTAGGTGACTGCAAATACAACTGTGTCCCTCCACATCTGCAGGCTGAAAACTAACCTTTTCACAAGATGATTACATAGCTGATGGGCTTTATCCAGATACTGTCATCTTCAAAGTTTTCATAATCACAATAAAGAATCTCCTGGTGGGCTTCTGTGTTTGTGCAAAAAACTACAAAGTAGAGTACGACCTGCTTGTAAGAATAAATACAGTAACAGATGAAGGTTACTAAGATCACCATCTGTGTTACACAATTATTCTCCAATTAATTTTTTCATTGCACGAGGAGCTTTCGTAAATAGCATTGCTACTCAACCAACGGTGCCTAGTTTAAACTGTCTAAACCAATCTAACTGCAAAATCTTGGCTTTTTTTTCAGTCTTCAGTAATTATCATACTAAAAAAAAAACATTCTTCCTCTTCTCATTGGATGACCTTCTCCCCCTTTTATGTAACCTTTAGTGTTTCTTTTATTTGTTGTTTTTATTGGCTTTTTCACTTTACCCCTAACAAGTACAAGTAATGATACCACCTGTGTATAAATAATGTCTCAGGCTATGGGTCTTTTCTTATTTATTAAGTAAACCCAACAAAAAGATTTTGAAGTTGTAAACATGCCACACTACCAAGAAATTGCCCAACTCTACAGATATTTTACTTTTTACACAAGCTTTGTCAATGTTTAATGGTTAGTAACCTTTGTTAATGTTTTCTAAAGAGTTTTTTTGGGGCAATCTTTATCTAATCTGAAGTGATTGGCACATATTTTTATATTTTAACCTAGCTCTTATTACATTGTTATATGTACAGTAGAGTAGACTCGGGTTAGATGGGTAGAAAATGAGCTTGTCAGCAGCGTCTGCAGGTACCTTAAAAGAAGTCGTCACTGGTGGTCATTTTGTTAAGAAATCTCTGTCATCTCTCAAACATCCCCAGGCTCACCCCAAAAAATGTCCACCAGAGACCCACTGTGGTCCTTCTGTGCGGGCCCCATATCCAGGGAGCCCAAGGCATCAGCTGCGGTAGACACCTGGCCAACCATGAAGTGGAGGTCTTTTTGTTCTTGCCCAACTTCGTCAAGATGCAGGAAGCTGTCACGAGTGAGGTCAGCCTCTTCAGCAGGACGAGTGGCAAGCAGGTGGCCAGTATGAAAGGTAACACGCACCAACAGAGTATTTGGGTGATTAAATCCTTGTCCATACTGGTTTTAGTTATTCAGATGAAATGGATCAAGCTGATAAACTAGAGATGAGTCCCTGTGCAAAAATTATTTCATGTTGTTCTGTTGAAACAGAACAGCACAGACAAATGCTGCCCTCTAGTGGAGTCACACCACTTAAAACTCTCATGATCCATTTGATCCTTGGAAGCTCAGAACACTCTGGGTCAACAAAATCTCTACTTATTCCAAGCTATAATTACAGAAATCAGATTTGGCTTTTCCTGTAGTTTTTCTTGTGCCCAGTTTGGAATCACATGAACCAAACCATTTTCTCTCATGATTATTTTTTTAAAATAACTTTTCTTTCTCCTCCTGCGTCCCAGACCTGCCTGTGAGCCCAGTCGATCTGGTCATCAACTGCCTGGACTGCCATGAGAACCCACTGCTTAGAGAGCAGTCCTGGTACCAATCAGCTGCTGACTGGGCCAACCAGAACCGGGCTCCAGTCCTAAGTATTGATCCCCCGGTCAGCGAACAGCATCAGACTGTGGAGGCAAAGTGGATCCTCTCTTTAGGACTGCCACTGCCTTTATCAGAGAGAGAGAGCAGAGTCTACCTCTGTGACATTGGCATCCCTAAGCGGGTTTACCAAGAAGTTGGCATCAGCTACCACTCACCCTTTGGATGTAAATTTGTTATCCCTCTACACACAGCATAACAGAGTAGGTGCTAAGGCTAAGGCGTAGTGTATGTGGAAATGAATGACTGAAACTTTGTCACAGTTTGTCTACAACTTTTAACAAATTTGGGAGCATCATCTGAGAGACTGAACTGTGCGTGAGCTGTAGGTTCATTCTCTCAGCAGCCGCCACATGTTGCGTGAGACATCTCTTGTTTTTGAGAGGGAAAGGTTTCCTGTTCTTTGGCGTGTTTTGATAAGGGCTCTGTGGATGTGTTTACAAAATGCTGACCACTATGAGTCTATCTTTGACCTCCGACCCTGTGATCAGTCAAAGCTGCAAGGACCCAGTTCCTGCTTCCTTCTTTAGATTGCATGTGGAGTCGAATCCCGACCCCATGAACCTGGAGCGCAGCTCAGCCTAACGCTGCGTGTCAGTGCAAAAATGCCATTCATCTTTCACAGTTGATGGTCTGTGTCTGTTGCATTTCATTTTTTTTATATATGTTTTTTTTTTTTTCATCAAGTAATGGTTGTAGCATGTTTGACCTGAAAGGTGGTATTATACAGAATTTATATTTCTATTTATTTTTTTGAATACATCTCAGGAACTGTTTATGAAGAGACTATATATTTGCATTGAGATTACTCTGATGGCACTCTTTTTGCTCTTTGAGTTCATAACCACTGAAAAAGAAAAGTGGTAGCAGACATTCCTGGAGGATTGTTTTATTTTGTGTTTCCTAAGTTCTGCAGAAATTTATAGCACAAATTGCAATGTCTAAAAAAAACATCTTAAAACACATTCATCTCCAGGGATAGTAGCTAGATGGGTGTAGGGAAAGGGACCTGTCAAGGATTTTCCTCATTGACACATTAGATTCAGCCACTTAAGTTAAAATCATCCATCAAACTGCTTCTTTTTTGGTCACTTTTTTTAGCAAGGTTTGGGTTAATACTTTGCATCAACAAAATGTCAACTTTACTGGAACAAAGAAAACAGCTTTGTTTTTAGATTGGGGGCCAAGCACTTATGTCCTTGTGTCATGTTCTTCTTATGTGACTCCACAGAAAACTGCACACCAAGGAGAAATGCGAAAAGGACAGATTGGTGGGCTTTGCTGTTTCAGCACTTAACCTACTTATTGTAACTTACAACATTTTGTATTTAATGAATCTTTTTTGTACTTTTGTACCTATGGAAATGGCAGGACTTCTTTTGCCAAAAAATAGTAATAATAATAATAAGAAGAAGAAAATCAAGAATTGTTCCAAGAAATTTTGGGGAGCAAAAAAGTTTTTTAATTGACAGCTACAGCTCAGGGAATTGTACTTCTTCATCTCTTGAGACCTTGGCCAGAGCAGCAATAGCCCTGAACATGTTGTACAAAGCTGGTAGAGACAGGCTAAATAGATAATCTGAATATTCATGTTAATATTTAAAATTAGAGAGTAAAACAGTCACAGCGACTTCAGTCTCCTGTGCTTGCATTCTCTCCATTGTAGCAAAGACTAAAACACGTTAACTGTGGTCATGGCTGTGATGAAATCGTGTTTTTAAAATATGCTGTGCACGTTTGGTTGCAGATGAGTCTCATACTGAGATTCATCGGAGTGAGAAATTATAAATCAATAATAATAAATTGCATTTTTCTGTCTACATGGGTTTTTGGTCACGGTCATTAAAGAAATACACTAAACACCACAGTCACTGCACTTAGGTCCTGCTGGGAGATGAGGGGAGGGAAAGGGAGATGGACACACGGCTATTAACACGCCATACAGTAGTAGACCACAAATGCATGACGGTAGGAAAAAATAAATTTCACATTAACACAAAATTGCATGTTGGATATATTGCCCTTCCATTCCACTTTATTAATTTCAGATATAATTACCGGTTTCTGTTATATTAGATATCCAGATGGTAAGATTTATTATACATATCGCTGTACAAAAGTAAAGGAGATATAAGGCATTTCTGACCTATAGCTTGATAAGCACAGGTTTAATTCTAACATAAAGTATGGCTAAAGCCCTTGTATGACTACCAGGAGGGTAATCTGAACTACTTACTGAAGCACAGAATGCAGCCATCACATATACCTGTGATTTTCCTGCTGTAATGAGTGTGTCACCACTGGAAGTCAAACTGTTAAGGCTATCGTGCTTCTTCACGGGCTAATCTTATTTTTAAGGCAGACATCTTGATTTGTCATGTGTCCGTTTAGAGGAAGTCCTGTCACTGTACCTGCTGGGAGTGGAACTGAGCCATCATTAATACACCTGTACTTTATTAATACATTAGGTTTATTTAGGACAACCTACATTTTAAAATGCAGGTGGACTACACAGGTTATACATAGTTGAAAAGCTGGCACCCTGTAACTCCTGTTTACACTTACCCTGTCTGCACTCTACCCAGGTTATTCACTTTATTCATACAGCTGTGTTTACATCCTCTGTGGATGGTTTAAAATGCTTAGTTATTATCCTCAGGGACATGTCAATCAAAGACACCTGTATGAAAGTCCATATTGAACTTATTCAGCAAGTGGCTTTGGTACAAATACTAGAAGATGTATTAGTATACTGCAAAATATCCATCCTGTAGTAGTACTGCAAAATATCCATCCTGTAGTAGTACTACAAACTATGGCTACGCGTAGGGGTGTAGATCCGATGTCAGGATTGGGGGGACACAAATCCGATGTCAGGACGGGGGGGACACAAAAGTGATTATTGTTTTTTGTTGGTATGCAACTCATACCATGGCACCATACCAATCATTTCTTTTTAGATGTGAATCTAAAATGTGAAGAATGTGAAGTCTGAAATTTTTGTTCAAGTTTGAATAATTTTTATTGGGGGGGACAATTCATGTTTTTCACAAATTGGGGGGGGGACATGTCCCCCCCGGGATCTGCACCCATGGCTACGTGCCTATTTAGCTCAATGGAAAGCTGCCCCCTGTAACAAGTGTGCCATCGGTTGACGGTCCTACCTGTTGGCCGCATGGTTGTGCTCTCAGACCGTCCGCCCGGCGGCCGTGCCAGCCTTTCCCCCGCGCATGCGCGCTCCGTTGACGGAGCGGAGACCATTTCCTTCCAGCAGCAGGCCTCCTCGCAGAGCTCCGCCGCGCGCACGCGAACATACACACATACGCGGACAGAGCACAGACAACCGTCAAAGCAAAGCCACGTTTGGGATTGTCTGAACTGAACACGGCAAACAACTGGATGCCCCCCGACCGCAGGACTCCTCCTAATGGGCCTTCATCGCTAATTTGCAGCAACATCTGGTCGACAGCACAGCGGTATCTTTTTGGGTGAGTTGGCCACAGCGCAGTGACTTGTTTTGTCTCGGGGTTTGTTGCTGCCGCTGCTGCCGCTGCAACGTTTTAGCACGGGGAGGTAGGGGGTCGCCAGGGGGATGCCGTTACCGTGTCTCGTGTTCCGTTTTTTTTGTTTTTGGCTCGGGTCTGCTTTAGACTCACGTAGGAGCCGTGGAGGTGTTTTGTTGTGACCGTGTGCCGCTGTGCGAAGCTAACGTTAAACCTCACTGAGCGTTAGCGTTAGCCGCTAGTATAACGTGTAGTGTAACGTCACTAGATCCGTTATCGGACACGGTTTAACGTTATGCTAGGTCCTGCCAGATTTTTAGCCTTCTCGTCTGCTGCCCAATACAAACAGAATATCTGTCAGCAGGAGAGAAAGCACATCAACAAAACAAGTCAGCTGTTAGCATTACAATACCTACTGTTGTGTTCATCTTGTGGGCGATTTTGCGGCTGTGCCCAAAACCTCCGAGTCACCCCATTCCCCCCCCCCCGTCCTGGTTCCATAATCGGACACCTTGCTCCCTTCTACGTCTTCTTGTGGTGTTGACCCTTTTCTGTGGCTGTCAGATGTGTTTATTCAGTGTGCTCCACCTCTGTGGGGAATCACAAAACTAGCAAACGAGAATCCTTGTCTCATTGTTTTGCAGGCGGATGCGCCAATTTGACTTCATGTAAAAATGAACTGACACTCATTGTAGAGGAGAATCACCTAGCGTGTCGCTGGAACAGTCACCTTGTCTAATTAGACTTATGCAAACGCTGTGATCAGGCTTTGTGGCATTTACCTTTTTTTTTTTTTGCTGAGAAATCAGGACGACACATAGGAGAAAATTGGTCCACCGTCCGATAATGGACACGGTGTTTGCCTCCTTGCACTAGAACGGTGATCGAGGGAGGTCCAGCCCCTTGGCTTGAGGAAACATTGATCCGTATCTCTCCACAGATCATGATTTAATATGCCATCCACCATTGAAATCTTAGCCAGCAATAGTTTTATGGGAATGCATGTCACTTTAAGTAATTGCATAAATATGTTACTACAGAGTTGCCCTGTTAATAACGTCAAATAATTGTAAAACTGTACATATTCTGTTTATCCCATAGGGAAATTGCTTATTTTTTTCTCTTGGCGTAGCTCCACAGGGAGGTAAGACATCGGGTTGAGCTGCAGTATACCATCCTTGAAGGAGTAGAGCTCAAGTGCCTTGCTCAAGGACATGTAAACAAAGTGGATGCTTGCAATCACAAAGGTTTTCAGGAGCGTTTTATTCAGCGCTACATGTATTTGAAGCACACCAGCATGTATCCTGCTCTCCCTGCAGCTTTCGCCGTTGCTTGTTAGATCCTCACTCGGGGCTTCAAGGTAACTGTCTGACATGTTGAAATGTACATACCTTTGCAAGCCACGGCACGACTGACAAACGCGCTGCACTGTCTGCAGTCTATTGTGGCTTTCCTCGCTGTTCCCATGATGTAGTTTAGGTGAAGACTTGACTCTTCTGCTTTGTAGTAAATCTAATCATCTCGGATCTTACTCCTGGGTAGTTGTCAGGGAGAAAATCTCATGATTAGCGTGTTATCTCTGTGCCCATGCTCGTTATCTGACATATCAGCTCACTGTGGTGGCTCCAAATCTGGAATATCATCTGTTCAGATCTTGTTGCCCGTTTTAATAACCGATTCCCTCAGCAAGTTTGACCTGGGATTAGCTTCGGCATTATATTCTGAATAGTAGCCCTGGCACAAAAAAGACTTACAGAACTCTGTTTTTAGACCCATGTCGTATGTAACGGTTTAAAGACGACTCCACAATTAGGATTGGAAAAACAAACAAAGGAAAACACTTGTAAGAATAGATGCCCTTTGCTTGCTCCCACACACTTGCCCACCTGTTTTTAACTCCCATGCTGCTGTAGTGAGTGCTGATGAAGCAGCAGGAGAGCTTAAGAGTTTTCTATTAGAGAAATCTGTTACTAGGATTGGCTGGAGTGAGGTGGGGGCGTGAGGGCCTGGCATTCATTATCCCCAGAGGAATCTGTTGAACCAGACAACAGCATCTTAGGAATCCATATGCTTTGTCTGTCAGGGCCAACCTGCCGCTAAGTGTTTTTTTTTTTTTTTTTTTTGTTATTGTGTAAATTCATGTAATCTGTATGTGAGAAAAGCGCCAGCCCTCTGAACTGACTCTGGTCTAAGAAGTGAGTCTGTGCAGGTCTCCATCTGTTAAGTCAGCTAAAAAGGTGGCAGAAGCCTCATAGATGAGCTCTTTGACCATAGTTGTCTCCTCCCCTGTCTTCTTTTTGTCAACGGCTCTCTCACCATTTCACTGACTGACTGATGGCTACATCAGAGTAGTCTAATCGAGGTGCAGCTTGACGAGGACTAGAGGTGACAGCACAAGTCTTCAGGCCTAGAAACGTGTCGGCTCCCTTCTATTTAGTGACGGGCTATGGTTTGGAGGGGGCGGGGGGGGGAACAGTGTCAGATCTTCCAGAAAAATCTGCAAGGAACTGAGTGGCGTTACTGTCTCATGTTAAGCTTTGAGCCTGGCTTATGTGATCAGCAGGGGAAGTAATGGCTCCTCTGTCTGTACACTGACCGTCTCATTGGACATTTGAAGCCCGTCCAGTGCCCTGCTGACCTCAACACAATGGCTGCGTTTAGCTCGATTTCCCCCTCCAGACTCCTCTCCCCGATGCTCACTGTCTTTTTAAGCAGCAAGTGCAACAACAGTGGCGGGATTGATCGTGGTGACTTTAGTGCCGAGTTTAACCGTGTACCGACGCTCACGATCAGCAGAACGTCACATACGGTGCCAGACGTGCTTTGCCCAGTGCCGTGCGTCGCGTCACTCTGCATAGATTCAGCATCATTTATTTATTTCGGGGCTGTGTGCATTTCGGCAAGCTGTCGTGTTGCGTGTTAGTAGCTAAAACACCAAAGTGCAGAGAGCCGACAGCAGCACATGTGGGTTTATACACAAACGTATTTCGGTTATTTTAGTGTGGTATCTGATAAAGTGTTTCCATATTCTGTGTAGACCTTGCGAGGTGCAGAGAGGCAGGTCGTGCTTCGGTCCACTTGTATGGGATGACTGATAGAAACTGAAACTGGCAACGGAACTGCCACTGCACCTGCACTGCTTCCTCTTTTTCTGCCATTCTGCCCCCATACAGACTGAATAGGTGCAACATACAATACAGCTGTGCACATCTGTTTGTGAGGCGTACACTAACTTCCTCGTCTCAGCTGGTAAGTGATCAGGATGTTGTTGTTTTTTTGCAGTTGCCAGGCATGGCTTTCTTTCTGGCTCTTGTCTGTTAACGATGATATCGGATTGCCTGCTTAAAAAATTGTAAAGCAAATATAATTTACACGTATGCATTTCGTGATTATGTTTCGGTGTTTTGATTAATCAAATTCAACAGAATTGGTGATACAACTATAGGGCAAAGTGATCATCCCTTCCAGCCGAGCCTTTTGCTTTCTGTCCATATAAGTTACCTATCCCTAGTTGTTGCAGATTCATTTGTTGTTTCTTGACAAATCTTTCAATGAACCAGTGAATCAATGAATGATCATATTTGCACAGCGTGAAGGTCTTGGCCTCCCTGTTAATCGAAAACTGACTGAAAATACTCCTAAAAATAAATTATAAACCCTTCTCCGGTGCCTCGAGAAATCAGCAAGCAAAAATTGTTCCTACTACGTTGTATCTTCTTCTCAGTTCGGCACCTGCTGAGTTGTGTNAGCAATCGCGCTGCCCAGCAGAATAGCGGCATTGTGGCTGCCATCTTGCGCGCAAACTCGGCGAGGTCTCTCCATCTGGGCAGCGGCTTGACAGCTCCTTGACGTCCGGGAGCCTTCTCCCGCCACGCCTGCTGGCTGGCTGCACAATGTAGGCAATGAGGAGAACTGCAGGCCTGACACATGCCTTAGTCTTTCACTACGCCCACAGGCCCCGGAGATTTCCTACTGAGAACCGCTTGACAAAAGGATAATGATATTCCAGGGTTTTAGCATTTCTGTGTTTATTTTCAATGGCTTGTTGCTTCTGGAGCTGTGGTGGCAAAGATAAGAGACTGTTTTGAACACACTGTAAATGCCCTGGCTCTCTTTTGATTGTGAACAAATCATATTACTTGTGTGATAGCATGCTGTACATTTAATAAGTAATGTTGTGTCATAAAGGGAGCCTGATGACCACCCCGATCATTTCCACTAACCTGCAGCAGAAATGTTTTATTACCCATACTATTTTTTTACCCGAGGTAATCATTTAGAAATGGCGTGGTAAAAAATTCTTTGGGTCCAAGAAATAAATCAGCTGAAACTGCAGAGTCACCATCTTTGTTATGGCCTCACCCTTTACTAATCGTCCCACTTGTATTCTGAGAGCTACTTGGTGGAGCCAACCAGCATGTAGTACATAGTAGTTTTCTTTGGATGGATGATCAACCCATTTCTGGAGTAGAGAACACATCCTTTTTATAGGATGAGATATTTTGTAGGGTGTTTGAACTTCTGGAGCCAAGGATCAAGCTACCCTCTCCTTCCTACATTAGCTTTGACAGCGCTATTCCAGTCGCACAGTGCATACGTGATCTAAGAGAACACAAATAAGATTCACCACACGGGCCGGTGGTGTACTTCCAAAGTAGTTTCGAAACTGCAGTATCTATAAATGAATCAATACTGAATCTAATTGGGACGTTGAGAATCTGAGTCAGATCTCTTCATGAAATTATTGGCGATACCAAGCCCTACTCTAGAGGGAATGTGTTGTATTTTGTCCCGATTAAGTAGTTTTGCCTTCGATCTGGTACCGATGTTTTAATATTCAGTATCGACTGAACCAAGTCCTGATCTGATCTTACCTTTATCACGTATAGACTGTGCAAATAGCGCCGTCAAAAAACACTTTTTGGATATAGCGCTGTCAAAGCTAATCTAGGAGGGAGTGGGTAGCTCGTTCCTTGACTCCGGAAGATCGAACGGACGGTAAAAATGTGTGTTCTCTACTCCAGAAATGGGTTGGTCGTCCAAGACAATAAACTCTTTAACCCTGTCTGTCTCTAGGGAACGTTTTAACGTAATTCTGGGCCGCCGTTGCGCTAGCCGCCCGCCACTAAAACAGAAGAAGAAGAAAAAGTTGTCTTCTTCTTCTTCGTTTTCTTTTTGGCAGCTTTGCTGTTAGCCAACTGCCGTTAAAGCAGAAAAGGACAAAGGCGCTTTGATGATTCAGGGACGTGTTTATGGCAGACCTAAAGTAAAAACTACCAAAGCCCGATACTGATCCGATCCTTTAAAAAATGCCTTGATCGGCCCGAATACCGATCTTTCGATACCGATCGGGGCATCCTTCATTTTTTACATTGAAAAGAGAGGGATATTTTTTGGCTGTAATCTAAGTTCTACACACTGGTCCTTTAAATCCATTATCCTCCGTTTTGTGTTAAACATTTTGACTGTATGGTGGTTTCTGGGTGTTTCCAAAACACTAATAACCTCCATGGGCACTGAACCTACTGGTGCTAATAAGCTGTTTGTGCTGTGTGCTGTGGTGTGCCCTAAATTATACCTTTCACATATCCGGTTGTTTTTGACCAAATGAGCCTCGGTTTCCTTTTTAAAAGCTTGAAAGAGTTTTGTTCTTTGCTCTTTGTGATTTGCTGGTCTGATTAGGTACATTGACGCAAACCATGATGACCAGCTAGTGTGATCTGTTGAGATAGAATCCCACTGGCATCTGATCTTTTCTGATTAACTGGTTACTAGTTAGGGTACCAGTAGCCTCAGTCATTGTACTATTGTGTATTTTGCCCCAGTCTTTGTTTAACATTAGCACCGTTGGTCTGATAAGATTAGCTTTTTCCCCTTGAGAAATTTCAGGTTTGAACAACTTTTATCTTGCCTGTATGCACAATAGAGGATAAATTGTTTTTGCAAGTAAATGGGATTTTTAAAATCCACAGAAAGGGGGTCAGATTGAAAAGTCATGTTATAATCAATTTTTTACAAGTATTACAATGGCAGTTGCATGGTGTGGGTATGGGCCTAAATTAGGGTCA